>MU227655.1:0-25655 GCA_018584345.1 Thuja plicata
AAATAAAAATCGTTCTTTGTCCTATTTCCTTTTAACAAAGTCTCAACTATCAATGATACAATACATTTGATGCCCTAAGCTATCAATACAAATGATGCCTAGCTAGAAGCTCATGGGCTGTCCATTTCATAACCACAGTCAACATTTCAAAAAAATGGATATCCTTGAGCACAAGCACCAATAACATCAAATAATAGATTTAAAGCACAGGCTAGGGCACGACACCAGTAGAATGCGGTCATTTTAGTGACAATAATATACAATGGAATCATTAAACACATATGCTAGTAATATCAACAAACGTGAATCCAAACATTTGAATACAGTGAATCAATATCTTTGAGCACAAGCACCAATAACATCAAATAATAGAGATAAAGCACTGGCTAGGGAACGACACCAGTAGAATGCAGTCATTTTATAGAGCAACTCCCTCAACAATAAAATGAAATGCATTCGAATATGATGCCAGAGGCTTGAAAGATGAATAAATCACATACCTTCTCCCGCGCTCAGCTGTCGCTCCTTTTCTCCCGCTCTCCAATCGAAATAAAAATGATGAGGCTATTTCACTTTTTTTTTTAAATGTATACCCCGAATCTGTCATAATTCTGATGGTCAATTAAACACCCATTGGAATACCAACATCATCGGGGCCTATTACAAAAAAAAAAGCACCAAATTCATAAGAAAAAGTTACCCGTCGGAAACTTCTGTCAAAATTTGGCCCCAAATGTAGTAGTGATATCACGAGGCATTACAAAAAGATTTATCTACTCTTCCTACTCCGCCTCCTAATCAAGAGAATATTAATTCATTTTTGGAGTTCATGCATACTATGCCTTTTGTACCTCATATTATGTTTACTGATGATGATTTACCTTATGTTGAGGTGCAGAATCAATATGACGCTTTTATGGTTGCTATTTCTATCAATCATAGTATCATTCATAGAACATTAATTGACAATGGATCTAGGATTAATGATTGTAGCATGGATATGCTTAAGGAAATTAAGGCCGATCTTACAACCATTCAACCAGATAATATCCCTATTCGTGGACTTGATAACATTGCAAATAAAACTTTGTGTATTATTACCCTACCTATTAAGGTTGGTCCAATTCTTCTTAACACACCTATTCATGTTATGCATGGGCCTATCAATTATAACCTTTTTTTAGGAAGACCTTGGTTACATACTATGCATGTGATGCCTTCCACTCTTCATCAGAAGGTTAGGTTCATTTATAACAATATGATGTATACACTACATGCAGATGATGCACATAATCCTTTCCTAAATGTAGAATATGATAAGGTTCCTGAACCTATACAACCAAGTAAATAACCTGAGAAACCACCTGAAGTTAAACAAGTTGAAACTCCACATCCTTCTTTGACAAGAGATGATTGGGGAAAATTGGATTTTAATCCTTCTTTTATGGGAGAATATAAAGTTTCTGATTTAGAGTTTATGAAAGAGAAAAGTGGGTTTGAAAAACAAGTTTTTATTCCTTCTCCACTTTTTGAGTAATTAAAAAGTAACTTTGTTGCTGCTTCACTTGAAGAAACAATTGAGACAATAAAACCAGATTGCTATGACATTGTGACATATGTCGCTCCTTTAACTCAATCTGATATGGTCGATAGATATGGTTCTAGTTATCATCTACTTAGGAAAAAAAGATTCAATGGGAAAGGATGTGGTAAATATGAACAAGGTATACAAGTTCCCTTGGACAATGAAGTTTATGATTATATTTATGGGTTAGGATTCAATCCTTATAAGCAACCATCAACTTTTCCTCTTAATGTCATTCATATCTGTGGTGGAAATTTGAAGTTGGTTAAGCCGCTTCTCCTTAACATGGATCAAAAATGTAGTTTAGATATTTTTCCTGAGGATGAAGCCCTAGCTGATTTTTTAGGGGCTTATCAAGATCTACCTACGTTTCATCATAAAAGTAGAAAGCCTTATTGTCTGAATAATGAAGCCTATTTTGGAGAATATGATGAACATGATATTTCTCCTTTGCCAATGGATTCTCCCATGCAAAGTAATTTATTAATAATTGAGACTATTGACGTTCAGGTAGATGTGAATGACTCTGAAAAAAAATCAAAATTGGGAAATGTTTGAATCAAGATGAACATGATAAGTTGGTTTCCCTCTTACTTGAATATAAAGATATATTTTCTTAGAAATATTTGGATATACCAGGTATAGATCCTAAGATTGTTACTCACAATATTGTTCTCAAACCTAATGCTAAACCTGTAAAACATAAAATCTGAAAGATGAATCCACGCATTGCCTTGTTAGTTAAAGCTAAGATTGAAAAATCATTAGGTGCTGGGTTCATCTGCTCTATTGATTACTTTGAATGGATTTCTAATATTGTGGTCATTTCTAAAGGATAAAATAAAGTAAGGATGTGCACTAATTTTTGAGATTTAAATAATGCATCCTTAAAAGATGATTTCCCATTACCTAATATTGATATGATTGTGGATTCGACAACAGGTCATGCTTTATTATCTTTTATGGATGGTTTTTCAAGTTATAATCAAATCTTTATTCCTATTGAAGATCAACTTAAGACCACATTTATAACACCTTGGGGAAAATTTTGTTTGGTCATGATGCCCTTTGGATTAAGAAATGCGGGAGAAACTTATCAACGTGCTATGACCTTGATTTTTCATTATTACATTCATAAGATTCTGGAAGATTATGTAGATAACATCTTGGCAAAATCTATACAAAGAGAGGATCATGTGTTTATTTTATGGAAAATATTTGAAATAATTAGGAGTTATAATATGAGATTGAATCCTAATAAATGTTCTTTTGGAGTTGATTCTGGTAAATTATTAGGATTTACAATCTCTAAGCAAGGAATAGAGGTCGATACTGAAAAGACTGATGCTATTGTTAACATGCCTCCTCCTAAGAATATTTCTCAATTACGCAGTTTACAAGGAAAAATATAAGATATTCGTCGCTTTGTTTCTAACTTAGCTGATAGAACTGTTCATTTCACCTCCTTTCTTAGAAAAGATACCACTTTTTCTTGGAACCAGGAATGTAAACAATCCTTTGAGCAATTTAAGGAATATCTTGCTAATCCTCCTATTCTGCAACCTGCTCAATTTAATAAACCCTTCTATCTACATAGTTTCGCTACTTCCCATGCTATGAGTGTGTTGTTGGCTCAACATGATAGCGAAGGTAAGGATAGACCAGTGTACTACATTAGTCAGACCTTACTTGATTATGAAACAAGATATACCAATTTGGAAAGACAATGCTTGGCTTTAGTTTATGCTTGTAAAAAACTTAGGCATTACCTTTTGAATGTTGAGTTTAATTTGATTGTTAAATTTGATCCTCTAAAACACCTTTTATCAAAAACTAATCTCTCTGGCCATTTGGAAAAATGGGTGATGTTACTTACAAAATTCGATCTTAATTTCATTCTTCAAAAATCAATTAAAGTGATGCAGAGGGTTTAGGACTCTAGTGTTTTCTTTACTCAATATGCTTCTTTCTCTCTCCTAACCATCCAATGGTTAATTCCTTTTGGATTCTTCCCCAATTAGGATCTCCAAGACCCTCGCCATCAACTTATCCTCCAAGGTATAGGTTATCTATCGAAGATTCCCAAGTTTCTAGGCTTAACTAGTCCCACTAGCTTTTCAATCACCTAGGCTTCTTCACTAGATTTCCTCCTAGAATTCCAAACCCCTGCTTAGGATCTTCCCATACATTCACTTATTCCATTTTCAATTTTCTTGGCCCATCAAAAGTCATTCTGAACCCTTTCCCACACTTCTAGATTCATTACCAATCTAATTGGTCTCAAATTCATTAGGAGGCCTAATTGCCCTATTTCCTAGTAGGTCTAAATTCACACTTTTTGGGATATTGCTTCCAAATTATCCAAAAAAATCCACAAAAGGCCTTGAAAATATTCAAGTTTTCTATCAACACTATCATAATCCAAAATCCTGACTTCTGGATGGACCCACAACCCAAGTTTCTATCAGGCCCTAGTTTTCAGCCTATTAATTAGGCCTCTGGACTAGGCTTGAGTAAATGTCATCAAATTCATCTCCCAAATTCAATTCACCTCCTCCCACCTTTGAATCCTTCTAGGAGACTATCTAGTCCTTCTTAAAATGCCACTAAGTATTTTCCCCAAGATCATGGGTGCTCGATCCAATTCCTTCTTCACCCTGACCTGGCTCATCTGTATTCAACAGTCAGCCATAGGGCTTCCCATTTGGTCTAGGAAATCCATTGAAAAAACCAAAATGAAAAAAAAACCCTATCTACAGAATCTAACCCTACTTCCCACATGGTTTTAGTCAATTCTACCGGTGGGTTCTTAGGTTAGAGCCATTTCTAACTATGCAACACTATAATGTCACTTGCAGACCAGTGACTTACAAAAATCTATAACTTCACACTAAATGAACTTGAAAGAAAAATATCTATTGAATAAGGAAGCTAATTGAAATCACTACACCCCCATGGGGTCCGATCATCTCTCCCAATCTGTACACAACCATACAAGAGCAAGAAAACAATGCAGATTACAGAAATACAGTCTCAGACATCCATACAAAAGTACAATACTTAAGTCTTGCAATCCAAATTTTCATTAACCATCCCAAATCATCGAATCCATGCTCATATACCGAGCATGGGCAGTTACAACTTCTCAAAATTCATTTTGTCCATTTCTTGCAAAAGTTTCTTGAGCAACTTTTTGCATTTTGAGCAATTTGACTCATTTTTTCAACTCGATGGATGAGTTTGACTTCCATGACCCTAGTTAGGATACCTAGGGTCCTAAAACACTCTCTAAACCCAAATTACATCAAAATAGAAACTTTCACTATTTTAGGCCAAAATGACCCTAAATCACCTAATGAGCAATATAGGCTCCTACAAACATGAAGTTGAACAAAAGTGTACCTAACCTATTGGATATTATCCAATCCACACAAAAACACCTAATCCAAACCTAACACACTTAAACACATAAAAATAGGAGGTGCTTTGCACCATACTCCCCTGGGACAAATAACTCAAGTCCCTTAAGTTAGGAGGTCTTCAATGGTGACCCCATATTTTAGAATGTCCAACTCTATCATCCAAGTGGCTTCAACTTCAGGTAGTCCCTACCACTTGATGAGGTACTCCTTGTAGTTACCCTTCCTTGTCTTCTTGATCACTTTAGAATCCTGTACACTTTCCAATTTCAGTGGTATTGGGGTAGGTAAGTCTTTCACCCAATCATCATCCCCTAAATCTGCAAGAGTGGGATGACCTATATCTATAGATGGTCACTTGTAGGGATATAGGTCACAAACATTGAAAATGGGTGAAATCCCCAAATTAGGAGGCAACGCCACCTCATAGGCATTCTTGCCATACTTATGCAAAATATTCAATGGACCTATCTTCTTCACAAGTAAATTAGTTGGCTGACCCTTGGGTAGCCTTTCCTTCCTCAGATATGCACGTACTAGATCCCCCACTTTGAACTGAAAATCCCTTCTTGTTTGATCAGCTTTGGACTTATACTTCTCCACTTGCTTTTGTAAAGTCTTTTTGACTTGATCATGAAGCTCCTTCATCTGTTCTACAAATGAATCCCCTTGTGCACTCCTTTTGAGCTTTAAATTGAGATCCCTCAACTCTAAGATCCCTCTAGGATTGACCCCATATACTATTTCAAAGGGGTTTTTACCAGTACTCCTATTAATGGAGTCATTATAAGCAAATTTTGCATGCCCTATGATGTGATCCCATGACTTTCCATGTCACTTAGTCAAGCATCTAAGCAAGTTCCCAAGTGACCTATTGACTACCTCCATTTTTCCATCTAACTGTGGATGGTAGGCTGAAGAGAAAGACAAATTTTTACCAAGCATCTTTCATAGGGTCCTCCAAAAGTGACCCACAAACTTACTATCTCTGTCACTTACTATATTCAGTGGCAATCCATGGATCCTTACAATGTCTCTAAAGAATAGCCCTGCAATTTGGGAAGCATCATTGGTTTGCTTATAAGGAATGAAGTGAGCCATTTGGCTAAAATGGTCCACCACCATAAATACACTGTCATGACCCCTTGTTGTCTTTGGAAACCCCAACACAAAGTCCATACTTAAGCACTCCCAAGGCCTTTGGGGTATGGATATGGGTTGGTACAACCCACTGTTGCTACTTTGTCCTTTTGCCCTCTAAAAAATCTGACATTGTTCTACAAATCTCCTAACATTTGACTGTAACTTAGGCCAATAGTAATGCCTATTCACCTGCTCCAATGTTTTATCCACTCCAAAGTGGCCTCCCAAGCTTCCTTGGTGTTTCTCCTTCACAATGTTCTCCCTCATTGAGCACTGAGGTATACACATAAGATGTCCTTTAAACAATATGCCTTCCTGCAACATAAAATCATTGAAATCCACTTTGAATCCCTGTTGGAACTTCACACATGCCTCATAGGAATCTCTGAAATCTTTGACCTCCTTGTAGAGGTCCTTCAAATCATCCATCCCTACACTTTGCAATTGTATCTCCTGTATTGTGAGTACCCATCTGCTAAGAGCATCTGCAACCTTGTTGCTAACCCCTTTCTTATGCTTTATGACAAATGTATAAGCTTGCAATGATTCTACCCACTTCAAGTTCCTTTGATTCAATTTTTCTTTCCCATTCAAGAAACTTAGAGCATGGTTATCATTGTAGACCACAAATTCCCTAGGTAAGAGATAATGTCTCAATTTTTTAAGGGCTTGTACCATAGCATACAACTCCAAATCATATGTGGAGTACTTTTTCTTAGCCTCATTCAACTTCTCTGATAAGAATGCCACAGGGTGTCCCTCTTGGCTTAACACTGCTCCAATGGCTAGCTTGCTAGCATCACATTATACTACAAGTAGCTGATTGAAATTAGGTAACCTAAGTGTAGGTAACTCTTCTATCCTCTTTTTCAACATCTCAAACCCTTGGTCTGTTGCTATAGTACACTTAAACTGACATTTGATTCCACCTTTGATGGTGTTGAGAATAGGGGCACATACATGACTGAAATTTCTTACAAATTTCCTATAATAGGAGGCCAATCCATGAAAACTCCTAACATCCCCTATGGACCTAGGTGTAGGCCATTCCAATATTAACTTAACCTTATTAGGGTCCATCTTCATACATCCATTAGCAACCACAAAACCAAGATAAACTAGTTCACTTTTTAGAAACTCACACTTTTTGTGATTGATCATCAACTTCTCTTGATGTAGCCTCTTCAAGACCATCTCCAAATGCTTCATGTGCTCCTCCTTGGACCTAATAAATATCAAAATGTCATCAAGATATACTATTACAAACTTACCAATAAAATCTGCTAGCACTTCATTCATGAGCCTCATGAATGTGCTAGGTGCATTAGTTAGGCCAAAGGGAATAACTAGCCACTCATACAACCCTTCATTGGTCTTGAAGGATGTTTTACACTCATCACTAGGCCTAACCCTGATTTGGTGATATCCTGACTTCAAATCCACCTTTGAAAAGTAACATGAACCTCCCAAATTATCCATCAAATCTTCAATCTGGGGCATTGGGAATCTATATCTGATGGTAATCTTGTTTATGGCCCTAGATTCCATACAAATCATCCACTTACCATCCTTCTTAGGTGCAAGAATAGTAGGCATAGCACAGGGGCTCAAACTCTTCCTTATCAATCCCTTTTCCAACAAATCTTGAATTTTTTTTGCTATCTTTGCATTTTGACTTGGTGTCATTTTATATGCTGCTTTGTTTGGCAAATTTGCTCCAGGAATGAGGTCTATCTGATGACTCACATCCCTCATCAGTGGTAGGGTACTTGGGAAACCAGTATCCACTATGTCATAGTATCTTTCCAACAATGCTTGTATCTCTAGTGGCATGTTAAATTTCTCTTTGGTCTCCTCCTTTGGCTTCACTATCACTACACAACATACTCCTTTCTCCTTCTTCATGGCTTTTAGAAACTCCTTCCCACTCAAAAGTATCACACTGGTTCCCACATGCTTCTCCTCATTAGGTTCATGTAATGGATCCATTTGAAACTTCTTCCCTAGCTTGGTGATAACATAGTTTTTCTTTTCTCCATCATGGTTAGCCTTTACATCATATTTCCAAGGATTCCCTAGAAGAAGATGACATGCATCCATGGGAAATATGTCACATAGGACCTTGTCCTTATACTCTCCTATTTTAAACTCCACCAAGGTTTGTTCATCTACCACTATTTGTTGACCCTTGTTCAACCATGAAACTTTATAGGGTGTGGTATGGGGTATCCTTCTTAATTTCAATTTGTCCACCATCTCTATGGATACTATATTCTCAGTGGATCTAGAGTCCACTATCACTTTGAAAATATTCCCATGAGACTTACAAGCTATCTTAAACAAATTCTTTCTTTGAGGTGGCTCTATAGTGCTAGGCACCATCAATAAAGTTCTTCTTAACATTAGGTTCTCTCCATCCATAATTGGCCCTACCTTGGAAATGGGAAAAGAAACACTTTGTGTGTCATCCTCTTGCACCAACTGATTGCTTCTATCCCCCATTGAAGATGAGGTAGCCTTTTCAGAACACCTACCCATTGTGTGACCCACTTGATTGCAGTTATAACATCTGCCAGTAAAGATTGAATTAGATCTTCCTTGGGTCTGAAACCTACCTCTTGGTGGTCCTCTTCCTCTGTATCCCCCTCTCTGAAAAGATCCTCTAAACTAATTACCTCCATTATTTTCCATAGACTGATTATCTTCTTGTCTATTAGGGCTCTGTCCTCTGCCAAAGTTACTCCCACCTCTGAAACCTCTATTATTGTTACCACGTCTTCCTCTCTAATGGAAGTCATTCCTCCTTCTATCCTTATCCTCTTCTCTCAAGGCTAACTGAAAACACTTGTGCATACTGTCAGTAGCCATCATGCTAATTTCATCTTGTATCCCTTGTCTCAACCCATTGAGATACCTTTCCACCTTCTCCATTTCTTCTTCTTGTCTTCTAGCCCTTAGGCTCAGTTTGTGGAACTCCTTAATATAGGCACTCACTATCATCTCCTTTTTTCTTAAGTTATGAAACTTTTGGTACATTTGGATTTCATAACCAGTAGGCAAGAATTGGGCCCTTAATCTGATCTTCATCCTCTCCTAAGAAACTAACTTCTACTTTCCACTGGCTACCCTATCATCTTGTATCACGTTCCACCACACCAATGCAAATCTTTTGAGTGTAGCTTTGGCATAGCTGACCCTCTTCTCTTCTGATACCTCCTTGTAATCAAACTGGTTGTCAATGGCCTCTAGCAAATCCAACAACTCTTCTCCATTCAGGCTGCCATAGTAATATGGTATGTTCTCCATGTTATCCTTATTAAGGGACTTAAAGGCATCCAAGAATACCTTTTGTTATTTATCCATCTCAGGTTCTTTACCTTTGTTGGAGGACTCTTTTGTCTGACTTTCAACATCCTCATCACTCTCATCTCCCCATTCAGTGATTTTATTTTTACTCTTTGTCTCAGACACACTAGCCTTCTCCAAGAGGCCCTGAACCAATTCCATAATGACATCCCTACTCATTTATTTCGGAGGCATGCTGTCAACCTCTTGACTCTCCTCCCCTTCAGACATACACAAACTTCAAGAAATGCTGGCTCTGATACCACTCTGATGCAGAGGGTTTAGGACTCTAGTGTTTTCTTTACTCAATATGCTTCTTTCTCTCTCCTAACCATCCAATGGTTACTTACTTTTAGATTCTTCCCCAATTAGGATATCCAATACCCTAGCTATCAACTTCTACTCCAAGGTATAGTTGATCTATGGAAGATTCCCAAGTTTCTAGGCTTAACTAGTCCCACTAGCTCTTCAATCACCTAGGCTTCTTCACTAGATTTCCTCCTAGAATCCCAAACCCCTGCTTAGGATATTCCCATACATTCACTTAGGACCTTTTCAATGTTCTTTGCCAATCAAAAGTTATTCTAAACCCTTTCCCACACTTCTAGATTCATTACCAATCTAATTGGTCTCAAATTCACTAGGAGGCCTAATTGCCCTATTTCCTAGTAGGTCTAAATTCACAATTTTTGGGCTATTTCTCCCAAATTCTCCAAACAAATCCACAAAAGACCTTGAAAATATTCAAGGTGTCTATCAAAACTATCAGAATCCAAAATCCTAACTTCTAGATGCACTCACAACCCTAGTTTCTATCAGGCCCTAGTTTTCAGCCTATTAATTAGGCCTCTAGACCAGGCTTGACCAAATGTCACCAAATTGATCTCCCAACTTATATTCACCTCCTCCCACCTTTGAATCCTTCTATGAGACTATCTAGGCCTTCTAAAAATTCCACTAAGTCTTTTCCCCAAGATCATGGATGCTCGATCCAATTCCTTCTTCACCCTGTCCTGGCTCACCTGTATTCAACAGTCATCCATAGGGCTTCCCATTTGGTCTAGGAAATCCATTGAAAAAAACAAAATGAAAAAAAAAACCCTATATACAGACTCTAACCCTACTTCCCCCATGGTTTTAGTCAATTCCACCAATGGGTTCTTAGGTTGGAGCCATTTCTAACTATGCAACACTGTAATGTCACTTACAGACCAGTGACTTACAAAAATCTATAACTTCACACTAAATGAACTTGAAAGAAAAATATCTATTGAATAAGGAATATAATTGAAATAAATACACCCCCATTGGGTCCGATCTTCTCTTCCAATCTGTACACAGCCATACAGGAGCAAGAAAACACTGCAGATTACAGAAATGCAGTCTCAAACATTCGTACATAAGTACAATACTTAAGTCTTGCAATCCAAAATTTCATTAACCATCCCAAATCATAGAATCCATGCTCATATACTGAGAATGGGTAGTTACAACTTCTCTAACTTCATTTTGTCCATTTCTTGCAAAATTTGCTCGAGCAATTTTTCAAAGTTGCTAGTAACTGTTTGCATTTTGAGCAATTTGACTCATTTTGTCAACTCGATGGATGAGTTTGACTTCCATAAACCTAGTTAGGATACCTAGGGTCCTAAAACACTCTCTAAACCCAAATTACATCAAAAAGCAACTTTCACTATTTTAGGCCAAAATGACCCTAAATCACCTAATGAGCACTATAGGCTCCTACAAACATGAAGTTGAACAAAAGTGTATCTAACCTATTGGATATTATCCAATCCACACAAAAACACCTAATCCAACCCTAACACACTTCAACACATCAAAACGGGAGGTTCTCTACACCATAAAGGACAAGCTTTAACTGATTATTTAGTTGAAGCTCCTGGTCCTCACTCTAATACGAGCGTTACCTTAATAGAATTCCCTGATGAGAAAATTTTAGTTATTAAGTAGGAAGATGTTTGGGAATTATATTTTGAAGGTTCTAGATGTAAGACAGGTTCTGGTTTAGGCATTATCTTGGTCCCTCCTACAAAGAAACCGATCCCTATGTCATATAAATTGACCTTTCCTTGTACTAACAATATTGCGGAGTATGAAACTCTTATAGTTGGCTTACGGGCAGCTTCATCCCTTCATATTAAAAACTTGGAAATCTACGGGGATTCACAATTGATTGTTGAACAAATCAAAGGAGGTTATCAAACTAAGAATGATAAAATGACACAATATAAAGATTTGGCTCTTCATATTATTTCACAATTTTCTTCTTATACGATTCAGACTTTACCTAGGAAAGATAATCGAAACGCAGATGCCATGGCAAGCGCAGCTTCCTTGGTTTGTCTCAAGAATAATGCTGAAGACTTTTAATTTACTATACACACTCTTAAACACCCTACAATTTCTAATAAGGTTACTGTTGATTGTTTTAACTTACATTTGGATGAATGGTATTCACATATCTTTCATTTTTTGAAAGATAATACCTTTCCAGAATCGACAATAAGGAACATGCGTAATCATATTATGAATCTTGCAACATGTTATAACTTTTTGGGAGATACACTTTACAAATGTTCTTATAATGGTTTGCTATTAAGATATCTTGGTAGAACCAAAATTGTGATAGCTTTAGTAGAAGCTCATTCTGGTTCTTGTGGGGGACATTTTGGTGGGAAATATTTAGTTAATAAACTTCTTAGAATGAGATACTATTGGAAAACAATGGAACAAGATTATTTTACATTTTTTAAGGAGTGTCCTCAGTGCAAGCAACATGGTAATTTAATTCATGCTCCTGCTCGTGAACTTGGTAATCAAGTTGCTCCACGACCTTTTAGTATTTGGGGTTTTGATCTTATTGGAAAAATCTCACTAGCTTAGTCTCAAGGACATACTTACATCCTGATGGCTACATATTACTTTACAAAGTGTGTAGAGGCTATTCCTTTCTGTTCTACTATTGCGGATGTTATTTGTGATTTTATCCTTAATCATATTATAGCATGATTTGGTATTCCTTCAACAATAGTTTCAGATAATGACACTTCTTTCAAGAATAAATAAGTCACGAAATTCTTGGAGAAATATTGTATTCAACATAGATTTTCTACTCCCTACTACCCTCAATCTAATGGTCAAGTTGAAGCATCAAATAAAATTATTGAACAAATCTTACGAAAAATGGTTAACAAGTATGTGAAACATTGGCATACCCAACTTAATTATGCTTTATGGGCTTATAGGACTAGTGTCCGTACTTCCATGAGTACTTCTCCTTATAATATTTTTTATGGTATTGATGCTATTATGTCCTTAGAATTAGAAATAACTTCTTTGCATGTGTCATTTCATGGGATAATTGATAAGGATACTTTCCGGGAACAACGATTACAAGAATTAGAAATGTTAGATGAACAACAGATAAATGCTTGGGAACATATTAAGGCTTATCATAAATCACTTTAGAAATAGTATAATCATAAGGTGACTGAATGGTCATTCTTGGTAGGTGATTTAGTCCTGTATGAAAATAAAAGGAATGTGAATGCTTTAACCGATGAAAAAGGGAAGTTTAGCCCTAATTGGCTCGGACCTTTCGTAGTAATTGAGGATTTTACTTCAGGTGCTTATAAGATTTCTGATATGAATGGTGTCCCTCTTAAGGAACCTATTGATATTATGCATCTTAAATGTTATTATCCTTAAATACATCTTTCTTTCTTTATGTATTCCTTATAGAATAGTTAGGCCTGTTTTATAGGTTATGTAATTTGAATGCATTTATAAATAATTTTATTCTTTGTTTATGTTAAGTTTTTGTGTATCAATGAAAATCACAAGTAATAAATCATAGAACTAACTGGGCAAACACAATTTTTCATATATATAAACTTCTTTGAGTTTGGTACATATATGGCACATGTTTGGTGTCTATCAATCTCTATCTCTATGCTCTGAGGGTCGGTGGCTCTCGACTCTCTCTGATCTATGGTGTGAGGCTGAGGATCTTGGAATGGTAGTCCATGTGTGGCTCTTCAACATGCTCATCTCATAGTTATGCTCCTAAGATCTCTAAAGATCAGCCATCAATTTATCCTCTCTCTCTCTCTACATAACCTTATCTCTTGCTAGACGCATGCAAAAATATCTGCATGTCTGTCGGGATCCCTCTGTCCAATAAGGGACTCTGATTTTCTAGCTGGTAGTCGGTGGGATATACATGTATCCTTCAGGACCTCGGACACAAATCTCCTCCACTCTGCTATGCTAGCTGCAGAATTCAAACATATTTATCTTTTAGTACTTCTTCTAAGAAAACATTTACTTAAAATATTCTAATCAATTACATATATCATACCTGGATCTCCCTCCTGGGTGTCACCAAAGGATCTAGATGGTGGGGGCATGGAGTGACTACCCTTTTCCCGCTCACTATGTCTAGGTCTAGGTGGTGGTGTCTCTGTATGCGCATGGGGAGGTTGTCGTGATCTCAATGGTTCAACATATATTTCCTGATCATCTACACCTGTACTACTGCTTGGGGGCATATCCTCTTCTCTCTCATTAGCTCTCTCATCAGCTCCCTCATCTACTCTCTCCTCTACTCTTTCCTCCTCCATAGGATCTCCCTCAGAGATGGGCTCCTCCTTGTCTCTCTAATCCTCCTCATCCTCCGTCGGTATGTCACCGCCTCGATGGGTCCTCTCTGACAGACCTGGATCACCTATGGGGTGGTCATCGGGGAAAATGGGGTGGATCCCCTGTAGACTCCAATATCTAATATATTCTCTGCTGACACCTGAATAAGATACATTGGGAGCTACCTCTGTATCCTCGGTCTCATCTATCTCGCTATCTACAATATCTGCTATTGTGGGTCGATGTATGGCATCGGGTCTCTGATATTATCTCGTTGGATATACATACTGAGGTACTATCTGGGGAACCCCTTGTATCAGACCAAACTGTCTCATCACTCTATAATAGTAATATGGCATCACTGCATGACTGGTGGGACCCTCTAGCAGCTTGCATTGTTGGGAGAGTCTTAGCTGGTGTTGAGTATCCATTCTGTCATCCGATAGTATCATCTCCATATCACATCAATACATGGTATATGGTAAAAGCATACCCTCCAAAAGAGGATATCCCCATACTGCCAGACATCTACTAGCAGATATGAAAAATCTCTCGGTGTGATCACATCTACCATCACCAGAACACCCTGTGGTCGTGTACATGTGTAATGCTCAAACATACAAACCTGTAGCAAGGTGCATACTGTAAGACTCTCCCACTGGAATCTCACTAACTGACTCAACTCATGGTAAAGATGGGTTAACATGTTGCGGCCCCATGAGAAAACAATCCTGTCACTCTCCATCCTACGTATGTGATGGGTGAATGGTGCTAAGAAGACTATACCCTTTGTGTTGGGTATTACAACCAAAGAGAGTATACATAGCATCATTCTCTGTACCAAGGGTGTCGGGCCTGCTAGTATGGCTGATAGAGTGATCTGATCTGATCGGGTCCTCATCTGTGGTACTTGTCCCAAACAATACTCCCCATCTGAAAAACCTTAGGAGGACCCAACTACACTCTCGGTCTAATAGGCTCGCCTTAGACTAGAAGTCATAGGATCCTATATACATCCTCCAGTGTGATCGTGATCTCTCCTGATGGAAGATGGAAGGAACAAGTGTCCTCATCCCACCTCTTTATCATGGCTGATATCATGGATCAATGGAACCTCATCTGTGGTAGGTCTGCTACCCAGTACAATCCCACATCTCTCAATAGTTGTATCTCATCCTGCTATAACTTGGATAAGTTCTCTTTGACAGTCAGTAATAGCCCTCCAAAGGGGTGCTCTCGGAGACAGACAAGATCCTGTCAGCACAAATAGTATCATATGAGTACTCCATCATCAAACAACTAAAATACCCACTTGACCTGGTCAAGTTCAGCCTTATTGGGTAAAGGTCAACCTTTTTGGGTCAAGGTCGACCTTTTTGGGTTAGGGTCGACCTTTTTGGGTCAGGGTCGACCTTATCCTCAGAAAATATTGGACCTTCCCAGTTATGGTCAACCTTAAAGGGTCAAGGTCAGCATAAATAGGTCAGGGTCAACCTTTTTGGGTCAAGGTTGACCTCCCCTATAAAAACAAGAAATTTTCAATCACAAATATCAAAACAAGGAACCTACCTCAGGCAGTGGTTGTCCGCTGGCCATGCACTCTCTCAGGACCTCCATACGACTTGCTCGAAGTTCTTCTCTCTCCGACATTCTGCTTATTTTTCCAAACTTTGAAAATGGTAAGAATGAGAAGGTAAGTGTTTCCTCATCTTATTTATAGCTGCAAATTAGGTTTTTATTAGGGTTTTGTTTGAATTTACCTAGGTTAAATTTGAATTTCCCTTTACATGCATTTAGATAAATATTCACTCTTTTCATCATAACTTGAGTTTGGTAGCTCCGTTTTCAGTGCTATCATTGGTGTTGGAATTGTGATTCAGATACCTAACATCTTGAATTGGTTTAGGAAGATTTTATCCTCATAATTAGTTTAGGAAATGAATTTTCAATAAACTGCATATCCAGTGTATAGATCTAACCTTATCACCCTGTTTCACCTTTCAGAATTAGTAAGCCGAAACATGGGGCATAAGGGGCTCTATGAACTTCTCAAAATCATATTAGTAAGGCTTAGGTGCTCTATGGATTTTCATTAACCTTGTGTGCTGCAGGTTGCAGGTACTAACAGTTTCTTGCAGGATCTCCACATTGAGGACTTGGCTATATCCTTTTTACTTTACGATGTTTTCTTACTTTAGCTTGCATATTCACGTAGTGTCATATCTAAACTAAAGTGGGGGCTAAATGTATCATATTAAAATGGAATCACTTCCATTTTGGTATATTTAGCACCCTCATTTAGTACACTTACATATTAGATTTGCATTTAGGATGCATATGCACTTGATTCTGCATTTCTACGTGAAACTAGGGTTAGGATCCTTTGGATCCTCCTTAATTTCCATTTATGTGGATTTATTTTTTGGTAGAACCTATGTACTAGCTCTCCTAATCTTCATCATACTTCCTCTATGACCTCTATGTCTCTATCCAGTATTCTGATATGTTTTCTCACCTTCCTAGGTCCCCAGTTGACTTAGGAATCCTGCAGATTTCCCAAGGAGACCTTCTTGAAACCTCAGGTCAGGGTTGAAGTCAATTATGACCTAGGTTAGAATTGAGGTTGACCTTGACCTTTGTCGGGTGTTGGTCCCGCTTTCAAATCTGGAGCTTATCAGGGTTCTAAACTTAAAAATAGGTCCTTGGGTCCGGATGCGAAAATGTTTTCCCCGATATTCCAATTAATACATACCGTTCTTGGTTGGTGATTATAATTGGACCATAATTCAAGGAAAAATTTGAATTTGGGTCTCTTGCATTTCCCTAGGAGGTCTATATTGAGATCTCTATATAAACAATCTCTTCTGCCTTCATTTCTTGATGAGAGAAAATTGTAATATGATATGATGTAATTACGATTATGACATGATGATGATGTAAGAAAGAAAGAGGATGATATAGAAGGAAAAGATATGATGATGTATTGATACATACAAGAATTTTTGTGTACAAGCTATTGTGGATCTTCTTTGGAGCAAGAGAGAGTTCTTCCTTCCTTATTTCTTCTTGGATCCACCATTTTCAACATTCAAGCATTCAAAAGATACTATAATAGGGTAACAACTATGGATTGTGATTTGCAGGTGTTGTTTCAGGAGGTACATGTTCAGAATAGTAGATTGGAGTGCAAATCTGGATACCCTTTTCGGAAAAATTTCAGGATTCATAATTTTTTTTCTTGTCAGAGACTTTTTAGGCCGATTCTTCCCTAGGTCAGAATCAGAAATTCTAGGTCAATGGTGACATTGACTTGAGGGTCAAAATTAGAACTGTGTCAGAATGAAATTTTTTTTTTGGGTGTTGTTTGTCTCTGCATTTCTATTCCAGATCCAGTCTCAGATTTTCCAGAAACTCAACACAGGCTTCAGAAAAATGGTATTTCTAGATTTATTATGATGTGAGGTAGGTATTCTACTCCCTTATTCTTTAGCTTTACCTTCCTTATTATAACAATTAAATGTAAATGGTTGAATATGGCATATGGTCTCTTTTATATGCAAATCTCTATTGTGCCAACCTTATTTAGGAGACCATCCAAATTTATACCTTACACATCCAAAAGCATTCTCTTATTAACATATCGTGATATTGTTTTCCTACTAAAACCAATTCGAGATGAAACTGAAGATATTTGTCTTTTTCAAAGAATAGTGTTACCTACAATGGATGTCAACATAAATTTTCTTGTAATGGTCTTATCTTTAGTTTGAGATCGCTTCCCTACCTAGTTCAAACCTTTCCTAATATTTTCAATCATATCAGTTTGCATGTCAACAACTATTTTCTTCTTTGATGTTGCGTTTATAACCAATAATTTTAATGCCCCTTCCAACTCTTTGTTTATAAGTACAACTGAAAGCAATTGGGCTTGTTCAAGTGTTTCTAAATTATCAAATTTAGCCAATATTTCTCTTGCTATCATATTCATTGACCTCTTCTTAGCAAGACTTAAGGGTTGACTATTAGCAAGTGATCTCAAATTCTCCACATCCATTGTAAGTAAATGATATAAGTTTCTATAATTAATATTTCTCTTTACAGTTTGAGCTAAATTTATAAGTTCATCCATACCATTAGGAGCACGTGATCCTAAAACTTCTCCAAAATCAAATGCTTGAGCTTTTGTAGGGAGTGATACCAACCCTTCTTCAATGTGCAATTTTTTGACTTGACTTGACCCTCCTACTTCAGCTTTTCCTTCACCTTCTTTAGTTTTATGATAATATGCCAATGCAGCTTCATGATTTCTTTATTTGGTGCCAAGTGACCTTTTTCTAGCAGATTTACATTATCTTCCCTTCTTGTTCCCCATTTCTTCTCTTCAAAAAATGTCTTCCAAAAGATCATCAATAAAAATACTTTGATATAATATTTCTCCTCTCCAAAATTATGCCTTCAAAAAAAATAGAAATAACAATCCTTCTCCAAAAAATGCCTTTGTAAAAATTGATCAATAATAGAAAAAGTGAACTAACTTATTACAATTTGGTAAAAAACTAAAAAGAAAAAACATTACTTTTATACCATTCTAAATCTAAAAGAAAAACAAATTCAAAATGGCCGACCTAGTTCGCGCAAAGTAGCCTAGGTAAAAGTCCAGCGGGGTGTTTCTCATCAGACTTTTCACAAAGGGGTCTTCGCGCGAAGACCCTTAGACCCCTTCGCATGAAGGGGTTCTTCGCACGAAGGCCCCTAAAATGAAAATTTTCCCTCGGAAAAAAGAAAACTCCTAAAAAATGGCCTTTCAAGGCCTGGGACAAGGACCAAACCAAATGATTTTTTGAAACACATGATGCCAAATGATGTGATTCAGAACAAACTTTCTAATGATTATAATTTTAATACATAATTAGTTCATTATCACTTTCAAATATTACTTTAACTAAACATAGGTTGTTTGGTCATTCAACAACCTGTCTCTTCAAGGCTTCGGGAAAAATAGTAAATTACGAAAAAAAATGAAAAATATGTAGGAAAAGAGTATTTGTGTTACATTTCTATAAAAAAATGAATTTCAATATATAGAGATCAAGTTAGAGTGATCCAAGTGGCCTTATGTCTAAATTACAGTTACTGTCACTTTAGAACTTAATAAACTATGAAATATTGACCCAAAATGAATGAAACTAATTGCATCCTTTAGATATCAAAGTTACAAATATAATCTCAAAATAATTACATCGTTATCATATTTTAAAAAAAAGTAACGCTGATCCAAGTGACAGTCACTTCTTTAAAACACAGTTTTTTCACACAAACCACTTTTCGAAGGAGAAGGAAAAATGATTTTTTATTTTATTTTTTATTTTTAATTTATATTTAGAAACTAGAAAGAAAATGGTAAAAGACCCTAGTTTACATCATCTTTAAATTCCTAATAGTTTTGCGAAAATAGGTGTTCGAAAGTGAAGTTTTTTTTTCAGAATGTTGATCTCTGTGTCAAAGTTGGCCAAAAAGTGGGACATAATATTGTGGGACCACCCATGCCCAACAACATACCAGCTTACATTCAAAGCACACATGCATGCTTACAATCATAAGTCTAAAATCCATATTGGATTCTTAGCTACTACACTACTCTATCCCTTCAACTCTCTCTAATTAAGGTACCAAGACTAAAAATATATACAATATCGCAAGCCAAAAGTAGGCAATAAAAGATATGGAATGAAGTGAAAACACACAAGGAGATCAGCCATGAGCATAAGATCATTGAACAATGTGCCAATTAGCATCACCAATGGTGAAATTCCATCACAAGCCAAATCATACCAACCTAGTTGTTAGAATTGGAAGAACAATATAGGACCCGACCAATCTTAGGATATATTCTGCAAGAAAGAATGAAACTTCATGTGAAGCTATACAAAGGTTCACCATGATGTCTAGAACACACCAATAGGAACACATAAGAAAATGATCCAACGGGATCGATCACTACCTAAAACATAGAAACTGCCCAACTAGAAGAGAACAACAAATAAAAAAGAGGGAAATATTTTTGGGTGATGCAAGATTGCCAATGACCCAAGGATGCTCCTGCATTAGACACCCCAAGTGAAAATAAAATGTTTCATAAGAGACACTTATGAACATTTGACAAGACGTGGAACATAAATCCCATGCTTTTTTTTTATCCAAACATCCTCCTTATCTATTGCACTCTATCTTTGTACCTCCACACTATTTTATGTCACATTCATCATCTTACTCTTCTTTGTACTCCCTCTATCATATCTTCTATCAATATCATAAATCAGACCACTTCCTCCTTTCTTTTGCATAACTGATCTACCTATGTTACAAATCTTCACCTGATCAACAACCAAGGTCTTATGCCGCTCCTTCTTACAGTCTGATGAAAACTTCCTTCATCAGATTCTACTTCAAGATCCTTCTTCCGATCCACACTAACCTCTATATTCTGCTTCTCTCAATAGTAACTCTTCACTATGCTCAGATTCCTTGCACTTCTCCACTCTGCTTCCATCACAAGAACTAGAGTAAAAATTTATCCATCCTTCTCTATTGTGGACAAGTTTCTTCTGCAATCGTGAATAGATCCTCTATCAAATTAGCAAGGTCTTCCCAATAAAACATGACAAGCACTCATAGACACCAAATCGCATAACACCTTAGCTCTATAAGGTCTAATGTTAAAATTGACCAAACACTATTCTTTTACCTCCACCAAGTGATCATCAGAAAACCAACTTATCCCATAAGGACAATGATGTTTAAGCCTCTTCAATCCAAGATTCTACACCATCTCTTCTAAGACCAAATTGTCAGTACTACCACAGTCTATAACAACCTTACAACATTTACCTCATGATTTGCAAACAATCCTAAACAAATTCCTCCTTTATATAGGCTCATATTCCTTCTTACTCAACATGACTCTCCTAATCTTAAGAGACTCACTTATCTCAAGTTATTCCATATTTTCCACAAGTTCATCAGTAGTATGTCCCTCATGCGCCATCAGGTTCTTCTTTCCCACATTCTTACTAGATCCTTCAGAACATTGAAAAGATCTATGCCCTAATCCACCACATTTGAAACAAGTACCTTTGAACTCATTTCTACCATTCCCTCTTCTAGGTGTCCTCTAATTAGCTTCAACTTCAATGGTTTTCTTCTCTTTACCATTGTTTCTAGATTGTTTCTCCTTTCCTCTAGGGTTATTTTTTCTTCTCTTCAACTTTTCTTATGCCTTCAATGCATATTGATAAGCATCCTCAACTATACTAATCCTTAACATACTCATCTCATCCTGAATGTTAAATCTCAGACCATTTACATACCTACCCACCTTCTCCTTAGATGCTTCTTGGTGTTGAAATTTGATAGTCATCTTATAGAATTCTTCAGTCTATTCTTTTACAATCATGTCTTTCTGCTTCAAGTTCTGCAACTTCTTGAACAATTATAATTAATAATCCTAAGGTTTGAATTTATCTTTTAATCTAGCAACCATCACCCTCTATCTAGTGATTTACATTTCACCATGTTCCTCCCTATCTTTTTGTGATTCTTTCCACCATAAGGCAGCATGAACCTTCAACTTAGTCTGTACTAACCTAACCCCATGTGGATCTCTGATGTCTTCAATCTCAAAGTAATCTTCTAGCTCTCCAATCAAATCTATCAAATCCTTAGTATGTAATGAACCAGTGAAAGTAGAAACATCCATCCTATGAGTTTTACTTACTTGTGCCATATCTCTAAACAATCTTTCTTCATCTGCAAGAATCTCAGCATCTACAGTCTCAAGATCTCCAGTAGTGTACTCATACTATTCTTTAGTCTCAGGATTCCTTCATAATCTAGTAAAAACATTTCTAATCTCAGTCCTCATCTAATTTCACAATTCCTACATCATTTTCTCTAGCCTTCTAGGGTTCATCCTTCTAGCCAGAATCTTTCCAATCTTTAGGTACAACTACCTTAGCTTTGGTGATCTGATTACAAGATGCTAATTGCCTCTCTAATCAATGATCTATTAGACACACTTTTAGCCTTCCTCCAACTTGGTGATATATACTCCCTCAGTATGCCTTCACCTCTCAAAAATCAGAAGAAAATCCTTCCTAGCCACCTTGCACAAGTCGTCTATGATTGTGCGTCAGATCTTCACTCTGCCACCTCACGATCTATAGGTCCAGGGCTTCAAAAGTCTAGGAACTTGGATTTTCTAACACAAGAACCTCAAACTCACTTTGATACAATCTGATACAGTCACAGTCAGAGTTTCCCGAATGGAGATGGTCCAACCATGCAGAAAGAGTCAACACAGTGGAAAAAATCAACACTAGATCATTAAGAACTCGGTAACGAACAAGCAACATACCTCGCAGGCCTTCTTATTATCCAAAATCAAATATTTACATCATACAAGCCCATAAACATGTCATATTACATTCCAATCACACATGCATTCTTACAATCACAAGTCCATATCCATGCTGGCCGATGCTTAGCTACTACACTACTCTATCCCTTTGACTCTCTCTAACTAAGGGCCCAAGACTATAAATATGTACAATATCACAAGCCACAAGTCGGCCATAAAAGGTCACATTTTTCAAGAAGAAGAAAATGTATTAAAACATATAGGTCAGGACCTAAATCCATAAGAACACCTCCAAATAGATATGGAATGAAGCACGAACACACAAGGAGGTCAGTCATGAACATAAGATCATCCAACAATGTGCCAATTAGCATCGTCGATCACAGAATGCTATCACAAGCCAAATTATACCAACCTAGTCATTAGAATAATAAGAACAATATAGGACCAGACCAATCTTAGGATATCTTCTCCAAAAAAGAATGAAACATGATGTGAGCTAGAAAAAGGTTCACCATGATGTCTAGAACACACCAATTGGATTACATAAGAAAATGAGCAAATGGGAGCGATCGCTACCCAAAACATAGAAACAGTCCAACTGGAACAAAACAAAAAATAAATAAGAGGGAAATTTTTTTGGGTGATGCAAGATTGTCAATGACCCAAGGATTCTCCTGCATCAAATATGCATATAACTTGAAGCCAACCTCAATTTTGAAGGAGGAGGACATATATCTGAATTAATTATGCATTTAAGTGCAATATGAGGTCCTACCAAAAGGGACACACTAAAGTGAGCTACAAATGGTCCCAAAATGAGCACAAAGTAAGTTCTTACTTTTTTTGATGGTACATTTAGCCCCCACTTTAGCAGGAGTATGAGACAAGATCATGCTCACAATAAAGGAAGAGAAAGAAGAAACAAAGAATGGGAGATGATAGGCAAATTGCAATATAAATAATAAAATGCTAAGTTCAAGGATTTGAGCCTCCAAACCAAGGATATTAGCTCCACAATCATGTACAAGGGCACAAAAAAAAAGGAAAAACAAAGACAAAAGACACAAAAGGGGTCAGTACTAAACAAAACTCCAAATCAACTAGTGAAAGAGACCTTGATCAAAAATTTCCCATACACTAATATCATGTCTAGAAAGCTATTTAAAGAGCACATATGATCACATAGGAAGAACAAGAGCATCACCAAAGACAATACAAACTTCATGGTCTAACCTACTAGCACAGCCATGAGATTAGAGAGAGAGAGAGAGAGAGAGAGAGAGAGAGAGAGAGAGAGAGAGAGAGAGAGAGAGAGAGAGAGAATTGTGTAATGCCAGCGAACTCTTACCTTTTTGTGCACAGGGAAGCTTTGTTTTGTGCATGGGGTGGATTCTGTGGGGATCGGTCTTATGGAAAAAATCATCTCCATGTGGATCCATGTCTAGGGATTAGTCTTATGGAAATTCTATGTGAATCCATATCCATGGACTAGTCTTGGAAATTCTGTATGAATCCTTATCTAGGAATTAGACTTAGAAATTTTGTTGTGAATCCATGTTCAAGGATTAGTCTGTACAGAGATCTCCACGTGAATCCATAAAAGGTGATCATTCTATGGATCAAAGAAACAAAAAATGCATATAATGTACAAGGGACACTTTATGTATGCCCCCCTCCTTATGATGGAAACGTAGGAGGCATCATAAGGAAGAAAATCAAGGATACCTACTTCCAACAACAAAATATATCCTTAAAATAACAATGTATTCCATGAACTTAGCTAAGAGCATCAACTCTCATGAGCTAAGAAGATAGATAATCATGAAGGATATTCCACTTGTGGGAAGTGTCCCTTGAAAGGATTAGATCTTGGTTGCAATACATCTACCTTCAAGATGGGTTATTGGAAAAAGATAGAAGCTTCAAGACAAAGAGGGGGAGAAGAACAAGAATGCCCCTATTTAGCCCCATATTTCTAGTTGTAACAAGGGTTCTTGATGAAGGATGAAAAACTTTGAAACACATAGTCAGGGAAATTGTTTATAATGAAGATAGTTTTGCAAATAAAGAAGAGGTTGTGATCAAGGATGCACACATCTTGCATAAGAGAGAATCCCAACCAAAACAGATAATTCTTTATAAGAAAATAATGTCACATGATAAAAAAATGCCACTGTACTAAGGAAAGTAGATGCTTAGACAAAATATAGAGAAGAATGTACAATAAAATCTCCCCCCCCCAGCATGAAGACAAGACAAAATATAATACACCCTGAATGAGAGCTAGTAAATAATAGATATGCAATTCCAAGAAAAATAAGTTGTAAATTAGAGAAAACCATAAAACATATATGTTATGCTAGAAAAGATATCACATATAAGTTAACCAAGTCATCAAGGAAATAAATGAAAGTGTAGTGCCCACCCATAATTTACTTTTCAGTATTGATGTCAGAATCTTTTAGTTATTTTCATGATGATTAGGTATATGTTATGATGATTTTACTGACCCCATACTTGCATGTGTATGGTTAGCGTATATGTTTTATATTACTGTGTGGTGTGTCTATCTTACATTTCTGTATGATGTGTTTGATGTGGTAGAGGATGGAGACATAGTTACTTGCATTGTGAGATCCACACGATTGACCAATTCCTATCATTGCCTATTATATATATTATATACATGCTCAGATTTTTGATGTAGGTTTGTAGGTACCGGGCATCGACTTCCCTGAATTTCCAAGATGAGCATGCCCTATAACATTATCTCAATGGTAAGAGAGGGGAGATAACGTTGAATCCTAAATCCTAGCATAAGCCCTCATTTGTCCTGAAATAGTGGAGAAGTATCTGGTTGAATACCTTCTCTGAATTCATCGAGGTGACATGAATTTGTGAACCCTTGTTTGAGCATGCTTATGTTGTTGCATCTTTTCTGCATTTTGATTTGGTCATATTTGAGAATGCATGCATGAAGGTCAATGTGATATTTTGTCGCGATGTAATAAAAGAGTAATTAAGGGTTATTTATAAAGTTTAAATAATTGAACCTTCTAAGAATAATAATATATATATA
>MU227655.1:70725-101802 GCA_018584345.1 Thuja plicata
GACATTAAATCGATTAAAAGAATTATGCCAAACAGTAACAGGGTCGTTTGGACATAACTCGAGGGTATGATCACACTTAGGGCAAATAGGGTCCATAGTTGCAACAGACCGAAATTAGGTGGTTACAGGAAATATCTAACATCTGCATCATGAATAATGTTTTGAATATTTTGATAATAATCACAAACATTAGTTTCCATAAGTTTACTAGGAGTGTGATTATTAGGAAAATTAGCATATATTCATTAAAAAATACCCTTATATTATCTACATTTTGCATGCGTTTAGTTAAGATGAGAAGAAGAAAGACACGTGAAACATTGATAATTTTTGAAATATGCCTTATAATGAAGAGATTTATGTGTTACTCTCATTATGCTATATGCAATAATAACATAAAGGAATACAAATGTAACAAAATGCAAAATTCTTTGATTCACTCCATGTGTTTGATAAAGAGAGGTAAGAAGAAAGGTAATGACAGGAGTAATTGCACACCAATCCAATTTAGAGGGTTCCATGTTAACTATACAAAACTAGATCTCAAAATAAGATAGGATCTATTATGATGCAAAATAAAGACAAATCAATGCACACAATATAGATGACACAAAGAAGGTCTAACTACGAAATCAGAATTGGGATGTAATGCATTGGGTTCACCAAAATGTAATATGGGAGAACCTATAAGCATGCAAAGGAAATATAACACCAAGATAAAAAGAGGAAATGTCATAAGCCGGGTTCACCAAAATTTAATATGGAAAATGGTGATCAATGTTAGACCACCAATTCCATATACATTAGGAATACCAAACTCCCAACAAGGTGAATTTGATTTGCACAACCAAGAGAGTAAGGGTGCAAATTCATGATCCACACAAAATTTTGGGGGTAGTTTTTTTGGCGGAGTCCTTTTGTGATAAATTATGTAAGGGATGATATATAAAACTGATAAATTTCTAAGTAAAAGGGAGAATTAATTCACCTTGAAATGAGAAGGATCATTATGAATTTTCAGAATTGGAGTTGACTCTCATTGTGTTGTCAAAAACATAAATTGTTTTGGATCTGGAACCCTGGTACCTATACCTTCTGGGTATGAAAAATGTAGACCCTCATGACAATGTTGACCTAAGTCAGCCTTGTCCAATAAATTTGACCTTTTCTTGGAATCACAAAAGTTGATGAAATACGTAGAAGACATGTCACTGATTTTGTAACTCTAAAAATCTGGATCCAAAAATCCATCACATGTTCCTACACACAGAAAAGAAGGGGAATTTTTTGTGGGGAGGGGCTTGTCATGGTCAAGCCCCTATATAGAAATTAACCTTGAAATGAAATAAGTAAAATTGAAACAATGCTAACATGTAGCAGAGATTAGATCTAAATAATGGAATATATCATACCATGTAGATGCATTTGTTCTTAGAATGTTATGAAGAATGTTGATGCAATAGCTTTTGACTCAACACAAAAACCAAAAGGAAATCATGTAAGACAAAACCTCATGTATTAGATGTTTTGATTCACCTCAATGTTGAATTGAAGAAGAAGAAGGAAGAGGAAGACTTGATGGATGAATGCAGATCTCCTTCCTTGATGTCAAACTTCTTTGTGTGGCCTCTAATGGGGAAAAGAGAAATATATATGGAAGGAAAATTCCTTGAATTCTTTCAATATATGCTTGCTTGAAATTTAATGTCTTGAATGCACAATAAACTTCTCAATAATTCTTGCATGTATGTCATGATGTGAAAATGAGAGGAAGGTCTCCATTTATAGACATTTTGGGGCTCATATTTCGCAAGGTTGACCCCGATTAAGCACCTAGGAGAAATAACCATACATAGGGCCCAAAGCCCAATAAATGGAAATTCCCTAGGACAAGGTCGACCCAAGTTGGCCTTGTCCAGGCAAACTTTCTTAAAGCCAACACGAGACCTAGGGTTGTGTGCTAAAATAGGGACCTGCAAGCCTTAGTTTATCAAGAAATTAGGGCAACATCAGAGATGTAAAATGCATGTAAAAGGACCTGAGAGGGAGATGAATTATGAATGGAGGGAAATGGGAAAATATGCATAGAACTTGGATCCAACCTCAAGTTTGAAGAAAGAGGAGGACCTATATCTAAATTGATTATGAATTTAAGTGTAATATGAGGTCCTACTAAAAGGGACACACTAAAGTGGGCTCAAAATGTTTCCAAAATGAGCACAAATTAAGTGCTTACATTTTAGGATGGTACAAGCACAAATAGAAAATTGAACCTAATCTCATTATACAGAAACAAAAAATGAGATGTAAATACTTGAAATTTGTCCCAGAGACATAAGGAATCTAAAAAAGAAATCCATTTTTACATAGACCAAGTGGAAAAATGAACTATCATAGAAGCACTAATATAGTAAAATAAATGTGCTAGAACATAGTGCAAATGCGCTACTATATTCTGCATATGCACTAAAAGATCCTGCATATGTGCTAAAAGACTAGGCATATGTGCCAAAAGAACTGAGATATGCGCTAAAATAATAAAAAATGCACTAGGATGTCCTGCAAAACACCAAAATGAACTAGAAACCTTCCTAAATGAGGTTCTCTCAACCCAATAACAGGGTACTCTTTCCAACACCAATGTACAACTAAAATAGAAGAATTTCTCCACACTGGGAAGTACTGGATACCCACAATTGAAGTAGTAAACAATAGAGATCAACTACTAAAAGCAATAACAATTGTCTAACATAAGCAAGTACTAAAAGAGTAAAAATGGATAAAAAGATAACATCATGCTTGAAACTCCATCACTAAAAGAAGTTTTCCACCTATAAACTCACTAGTACATTTGAGGCCTCATTATGAGAGTTATCTGTCAAGTATTCAAAGCCTATTTGTCAGCTATTTGACAAAAGTCACCGTCGGAGTTATTTTGTCACAAATTGCTATGGAGATAGTAACTATCGCCATTCTGATAGCCATACCATCATAAATAACCACACAAATACACAATTTATAATAACATTTCCAATGCTATCCCTGTCGGAAGTATAATATCCTTGACGGTTATCTAGTGACATTTCTGATGGTAACCCCGTCGTTAGTATAGCATCACCGTCAAAACCTGGCATTGAAAATGTAGATTTCCTGATGGTTTTGTAGTGACATTTCTGATAGTAACCCTGTTGTTAGTATAGCATCATTGTCGAACCCTGGCATCACAAATGTATATTTCCCGACGGTTGTCCAGAGACATTTTTGACAATAATCTCGTCATTAGTATAGCATCGTTGTCAAACCCTGGCGTTGCAAATGTAGATTTCCCGATGGTTGTCTGGAGACATTTTTGACGGTAACCCTGTCATTAGTATACCATCATCGTCAAACCCAGGCGTCAAAAATGCAGATTTCCCAATGGTTGTCCAGAGACATTTATGATGGTAACGTTGTCGTTAGTATAGCATTGCAGTTGAACCCGGGCATCAAAAAGGAGGATTTACTGATGGTTGTCCGGAGACATTTACAATGGTAATCCCGTTCTTAGTATAGCATCACCATCGAACCCTGGCGTCAAAACTGTAGATTTCTTGACGATTGTCAGGTGAATTTTTTATGGTAACCCCATCATTAGTATAACAACACCGTAAAAAATGTATATTTCTCGATGGTTGTTTGGAGACATTTTTTATGATAGCCCTGTTGTTAGTATAGCATCACTGTCGAACCCTAGCATAAAAAATGTAGATTTCCCTACGACCGTCTAGAGACATTTTCGATGGTAATCTCGTTGTTAGTATAGCATCACCGTCGAACCCTAGTGTCAAAAATGTGGATTTCCCGATGATTGTCTAGAGACATTTTCGATGGTAACCCCATCGTTAGTATAGCATCACTGTCGAAATAGTTGCCATGGGCATAAAAAAAGAAACAGACATGCACACTAAAGATAACAAAGCTCAAGAGACCATTATAGTTGGTCTCTGTCTTTGGTCCATATTACTGAAAAAATGGTCTACCTTTCATTAGCTCATCAAATAGGGAGATTTGAAAGAATTTAATAGAATATTTTCATGATAACATATATTATTTAAGTTGATGTTCACAAATTTATCTAAGTCCCTCACTTGTTGACTACAAGGACATCGATAATGAAGCATGTCCTCTTGTGGCCTACATTACTCAGGCCACAGGAGGGGATGTTTATTTATCATTGTCTCCACAGTCGACAAGTGTGGGAAATAGATAAATTCATGTAGCGTCAAACTGAAATAATGTATATCATACATTAAAATATTATCTTTTAAACTCTTTCAGATCACCACATTTGATGAGCTAACGAAAGGTAAAACATTTCCTCAATCGCATGGACCAAAGACGAAGACCAACTATTATGGTCTCTTGAGCTCTACTATATTTATTCCTAGCTATTGGGTAAGGCCTGGAAGACTTATATCTATCGATCATCAAGAATAATCAATGCCTTGCCTTTATGTACACTACACAGTATCCAATATATTACTAAATATAAAGAGAAGGCAAAAAATATGAATGATAAATGGAACGAAAGATACAATAATATTATCTTGTTGTTTACCTTCTCATGATTGACCAAATAATTGATTCCTTTAGACCTCCAGTGTTGATGATCTGCAGAAGCATAACAGGTTTTGACGGTTTCATGAACAAAATACTACGAACAATTCTTTTTGTCCCTAGGACCCTGAAATATTGAGCTTCTCTTTGTTTTGAGAATAGTTTAACATTCTCTACTTAACAGGGCCAACCATGTGAAGGTGGAAGCTCATTTGGTCCCTCCTAGGAGCATCTTATGAAAAAAATGGTTGATGGTGGTTGAAGAAGAAGATTTGAAAATGATGATTGATCCAATTTAGATTGGTGCAACATTTTAAAATCTTCTTCATAATCATCATCAAATGAACATTTTAAAATCTTTTTCTTCATAATCATCATCAAATGAACATTTTCAAATCTTCTTCATCATAATCATCATATATTGAACTCAGAGCCCAACATTTTTGCTTGGTATCGATGAATAAATGGTTCCTTTAAAGATACAGAAGGTCCCAGGTACTTATTCATCGCTGGAACATTTTGTATCTTTAAGGTGAACCAATTCTTCTTCACTCACCATCAATTCTTCATCTTCTCTTTCCATGTATCAAGCAATGTTTAAAAAGAAGTTGTTTGTAGAAATGTTCAAGAAGGTGTACAATCCCTGCATCAAACATGTCATTATAGTCCTATCAGGGAGACACATATCATTCATAATAGTGAATCATCATGATTCACTGTTACAAACATGTATTTCCTCAATGAGACTATGATGACATGGGTGATGCAGTCACCCTATCATGGTTAACAAGGTTCTCAAATGATCAACATTATCATACAAATGACAAACAAAGGACAATAAAAGTGAAATGAGATGAAGGGAAATGCTAATTTCGAAACCATAAGCATGTTGTCAAATGAAAGAGATGGAGCAGTCAGGGACACCAAGAGGCAACTACATGATAATTTTTGCTACAGGACAACATATTTCTACATGATTATAATATTTATCTATAGTTAAGATGTCAATCAAGACAATCACAAACACCATGGTAATGATATCAAACAATGATCAAGTGCATGGATCTAAAAGAGAAACCATGAAAAATTAGTCAACATCAAAGTTGCATGATAAACATTGTCAAAACAACAAGAGAACACAATGAGAAGAGTTTTCCAAGAAAAGGGTATGAGTGATCAAAGAACAATGTTGTCATGGTAATAATTTGATTAATATGCAAGTACAATTAAATACATGAAAGAGACAGGAATACCACATCAAGAGAAATAGTGCATAAGAAAAGGTGTGAGGAGGCAATATACAGTGCCTTTCAGTTAAAAGATCAAAACATTGTCAAAAATGTCAAACAAGACAATGACATGCTCAGGAGCACTAAAATGGTGACTAAAATGTTCAAAAATATTTTAATGCATCTCAACGGCGAAGTAAATTTCACTATAGCTATGACGGTATCAAATGATTACAACATGGTCATGAAGATACAAAGAAAACTATTTAAAGCAGAGAAATTCTTAAAGGTTAGTGTAAAAAAGAGAGAAATATACATTCTGCAAGTTGCAATCAGATTAGTGAGAGATAATGATAGTGTAATCATCAATGATAAAGAAATTATAGAGCATGATAGAGAACATCAGAGCTAGATCTATGAAGCTTGGTGGAAACAAAGGCCATAAAATGTTAAGATGATGTTGTAGCATAGTGTGAAAAGTGTCATAAACAGTCATGTTCAAAAATGAAAGAGCAATTGTCTTGAGAACATGGACATGCCATGAGTGTGATTTCAAAGAAACATTATGCATAGTGACTTAAATGCATGGACACAAGCACAAAATACCATGAAAATGAAGTCAAAGGGAACTAATGAAGTACAATGGTAGTGATCCATGGATGTGTAAAGGACAATATATACTTATTCTATAACAACAAGGGATGAAGAGCAGCGAAGTTCCTACCAATGAGTGCTAAGGACAATTTTGTTTTTATGTTTTTATTTCTATTGGTAATCTCTAGATTGAAACAGGTTAGAAACAAATTCATAAAATTCTTGGTCAATAGGTTGAGATCTCTATTAAAAAGATAGCCATGAATGTACACATCGAAACTAATCATGAACACAAAGAAAAAAAGAATTCATAACATTAACCTGAAACCAAAATCTCAATAAGCTCTCATTTCTAATACATATATACATGATCAATCTCAACAACAAAATGAAATAGTTACTAACAAAAATACTCTTGAGCATTGAGGCTCTTGCACCTTTAAGCATTAAGGCTTGTGCATTTTTGAGCGTTGAGGCTCTTACACCTTTGAGCGTTGAGGCTCGTGCATATTTGAGCATTGAGGCTCTTGCACCTTTGAGCATTGGGGCTCGTGCATATTTGAGCTTTGAGGCTCTTTCACTTTTGTGCATTGACGCTCATGCATATTTGAGCATTGAGGCTCTTACACCTTTGAGCATTGAGGCTCAAGCATATTTGATCATTGAGGCTCTTGATATTGGAGCGTTAAGACTCTTGGATAGAATGAAGACTATCTTTCAGAGAACTGGTGGATGGAATCTCTCTTGGAGAAAATGTAAGTGATACTTAAATTTTTTTTTTTATTGATTACACATATTTTAGATCTATTTATTGATTACATAGATTTGAGATCTATTATTTTATTTCTTACATAGATTAAGATCTATTGTCTTTTATTGATTACATAGATTTGAGATCTATTTATTGATTGCATAGATTTAAGATCTATTGTCACATAGAATTGAGATCTATTTTTCTGATTACATAGATTTAAGAGAGACCTATATGTGATTATTGTTTACATCATCACGAGGATAATGTCTATGAAGCTTCTTCCATATGCTTAAATTATGATTTATGTTCTACATCTTGTAGTAGATGTTATTACAAAGGTTGGGACATCTTAAGGATGGTTAAATCACATTGATTACATCAGGTATGAATACATGATGAATATATTATGTTATGTTATATTTTCTTTAATGGTTCCATATTCATTGAGAATGAAATCTAGTATGATAATAGTTTTGTGATTACATTATGAGATCTATTTTTTATGTTCCCTCGAGACCAAGAGGGAATGTTAATATTTGTGGTCTTCTCAGAAAGATCAATATGCTTAGATTCATAATAAACAATACATCTCATAATTATTGTATCAAAATCTATAAAATCTTTCCTATATTGTCCTAGAGGGATGACTTAATATTATATTGGAAAGATTGTTGAATATTATAATTAATGAAAGGACCGACTTGGATATGCAAGTCAGATACCTTGTCTTGGTGTTAAATCATGTCCTTTCCACATATATATATGATATGGAGAATGCAAATTTAGCAATAGAGAAACCATAACGTGACTTCTAAAATTCAAATCATAATAGAAGACTTGGAGATCGACTTATAACAGACTTGGAGATCAAATTGTAGCAGACTTGGAGGTCAAATTAGAGTAGACTTGGAGGTCAAAATATAGCAGACCTAGAAGCACAATTCATAGAAAATTTGAAGGAAAATTTAAAGCATACTTAAAGGTTGAATTATATCATCTTGAAGGCATCATCAAGGAGAAAATCAGGTATTATCTATTCCTTGAATTATTTATATTTTGATCGAGCCTAAATCTTAGTTTTCAAAAGTCCATCTATAGATTGTCATTTCCTTCTAAAATCTGAATATATTAACAAAATAAGACCTGAATATCAAGAATAATCTTATGGTAATTAATCGTAATTGGTATTCCTGTAAAATGGGATAAAGTATGATAACTAATTAACAGGAAATAAAATATGAAAAATTCAAGAATAAGATACTCTACTTTGAATAACTCGATGAATCACAAATTATAAAAGTTTTAAACTAAAATAAAAGAAACCCAAAGATTAGAATCTCACCTGATCATAGAAGTATCCAAACAATTAAGTATATTTGGATGGCGGGGATGACTCTAAATTTCAATCTCCCTATGCGATTCTGCTCTACTTGTGACTTAGAATAGAACTTTGAAAGCCACAATATATTTGCTTTGTTTAGGCAAGTGAAAATGCCTGGTGAATTATACATTTCATTTGGAAACCGCACTTGAATCGTGCCATTAATTACATTTTAATATTTTGTTCTACTTTTGGAAGCACGAATTCAGCTGTTAATTCCACTTGACAAGATCTGTATCTTTAATTATCTTTCTTGATCCAAGAAATAAATTTTTAAAATACAGTACACTAAAAGAATACAGGAAAACTTTATAGGAAATAGTTCTCTCTTCCATGGACACTTGATTGGCATCTTCATGTTACTTTGTAAATTCTATATTATGAAGCAATTTGCGAGAATCTACTTTGATTTCAACATAAAGAAAGGATCACAAAGATGTCAAAATTTGATAATTTATTACACTTTATTAAAATTGTAGATTTTAAAGCGACACTTCAAAACTATCATATTAATTCACAAGCAAGAACTGATTCTATGTATAAAATGATGGACAATGTTTATGTGTTTGCTAATACTACTGTCGGAATTCCAGGAGGAATATTGTGTTCTAATATATTTAAATTTTTAATTCTTTGGGAAATTTAAGCTTCAAAAGCTACCATAGAGAAGGATATTGTAGCTTTCAATAAAGAAAACAAAAGTCTAGAATGCTAAATGTGGTCGAAAAGATCATGATGACAATGACTTACCTAAATTGAGATAAGTAGAAATAGATGAAATAGAGAGGAGTAAGAAAAAGAGATTGGAAATACTTTTGAACAAGAGATAATGAAAGACGCTATGAATAATAGAATTGAGAAAAATATCAAGTGTGATGGAGGGAAGAAATGGTTCCATTGATGAAGCTAGAGGAAGACCAATTCATAAAACAATTGAAGCAAATAAGATAAAATACCAAATTTTGTACAACAATTGCTATTTGTATTTCCCATTTATGAGTTGTTTACTAAAAGTTGAAAGCTTGTTGCACTAATACATGCTATTTTGGGACGAGGATGGCCTAATCAAGTCAAAACAATACATGACGAGGAGCATAAAACTCTACCAGTAAAAATAGTATTTGTCAGTGCCAAATGGATGTTTTCAATACAAGAGATAGTGATTGCAGATGAGTAATCTTTTTCGAATGGTGAAGCAGATTTGGAATGGATATATATATATATCAGTTGATGAGGAAGTTTCACATCTTTATGAGTGCCCCAAGGACATGTATTACTCTGTTGGAAAAGTGTTGAAAGCTGTAAACTTTAGTTGACTTCAGTGAAACTAAGATAGTATTTGAAAGTAAAAAGTTGTTGATTGTGACCTCTGAAAAAGATAATACCCAAAAATGTAATTTCCTGATCATAGACATGAGTGATACTGGTGTTCTTTGGATAAAATGAAGAAAAGATATCCAAATTAGCATAGAGCCTCTCTTTAGAGTAAAATGCTAAAAATGGAGAATATTATCCTCTTTAAATACCTTACTTGAATGATGTATCTACAATCTAGTGAATCTAAATCTGAAAAAAGAGGGCTTCTATTGTGAAGGGATTTGGCCCATGTAGATATTTATGGTTCTAAAGTAGTATAGCTATGTTAATTTTCATCTATGAAAAAATTTATATTTTTTAAGCATCAAATAAGGCAAGCATGAGTACTTCTTGGAGAAAAGGACATTCTCTACTATTATATAACATGGAGAAACTAGAACAAGAGACTTCTAATGTTAGAATTCACAACTTATAGACTACATCCTATGACCTTAAATATATGGGTAATTTGATGCCAAATTGTCTGCAGCAAAGCACCACTTGCGACAAAAGGGATATCTATGTAATCCAAAGTCAAACTCCAAGAATGAGCCTCGACCTGTAAAACAATTTCCATTGAAAGGGGCTTGAAAACATTTAATTCTTTAAGATAAAGACATAGGTGGTGTGAGAAAATATAGAAGTAGCACTTGGGAGCCCTTTATTAAGTCTCTCTTGGAAACCCTTTATTGTTGTGAAGGTTAATTTGCACTCAAATGTTCTTGAGCTACAACCAAGGAGGTTTTTTAATAGTTATCTAAATTTGCTCAACACCCTTAATTAACGCAATGAGCTTCTCTAAGATCACTCATGCTCTTGATTTGTCCTGCGTAGATCCTCTTCCAGAGAATTTTGAAATTGACGAGGGAGAATGTAATTGGGAATAGAAATTCTATGCACAATAATGGAAGACTTTCAATCCCAGATAGACAGTGATAAAGGACCCAATAAAAGTGCCCCGGTACCTCCATCAGGATGAACCAATATGCAACGAGCCCAACTGAAGGGAAGAGCAGGAGCTAAGTAGGGCTAGGGAAGGGTAGTAACCAGTAAGAAATAGGTTCTATAATACAAGAAGGAAATGAAATAAATTTAAACAATAGCTTGCCTTAATATTCAAATAAAAATCACAACATTTTGTCGCATACCTGAGATTCTCTTCCTCCTTTCTATATTATATTTATCTTGTCCCATCAATTCTTACACCTGCATAGATCTCTACACAACCCAATGCACAACATAAGATCCCTCAAAATTGAGCGTGAGGATAAGGATTATCCATATTAATAACTTAGCTAGATAATTCATAATGTAGTTGCAAATGGAATATAAAAGAGGGAAAAACTATATACAAAATTAGGAAGAAGTGGAAAGTTCATGGGTGACACAAAATTACAAGACCTAAGGGCCTGAACTAATGCCTTGGGGGCTCATCAGTGATGGTCTTGCCTACGTAAATTGTAGAGACATCGTAGTTCAATAGTCCAATTTTCAACAGTTTAATTAATGCTCATTTCCATTTAATTCCCAATGTTTTATATATCATGTGCTTTTATTTTATATATCATGTGCTTTTATTTTCTCACTCAAATTGCTATGTACAATTCATATATCTACTTACTAACTCCTTAATATGCTTTCAAGAAAGGTGGTTCTCTTCCTGATATCGAGAGGAAGAGATTATCAAAACAATCAAGAAGGAAATTGTCACAATAATGGATGGAGAGGGAGAGACTATCAAAATAATAAATTCCAAAAGATATATTTCTCTAAGGTACAATGCTATAGATGTGACAAGTTTGGTCACAAAGTAGAAAAATGTCCTAATCAGGACAATATTCAAGCATCTATTGCATAAGTAAAAGAAACAAAATCTTAACACATTATATAATCTATGAACATTCAATAGCAAATAATTAAAGTTGTTACATAAAAATTAGTCATCAATTAAGATGCATAGATGGAAATCATTTCTTCTTTTTTCCTTTAAATTTCTCAATTTTAAGAAATCTTAAAGAGGAGCATCGGTATCATCATGATCATCTCCCCTCTCATCAGTTATTCTACCCTCTTCTCCAGATCTCAATGCACGCCTAGTTCTCTGTTGATGTAAAGGGGGTTCCTCTTCAATAACAAATAAAAGGGTTAAATTAAAAACATTTTATTATAATTTGTTACAATTATTTCAGTACTTTAAAGAACATAACCGTGGTGCTCTTTACTTGATCTAATCACATCAACAACTTCCAGATCATTTTTTCTATCCTCAACCTCAAAGTGGTCATGAAGACCAGCCTCTACATCCTGTACAGCTGCAATACAAAATGTTACATTAATCCAAACACCTATTGCAATTTAATTTGTATTACTACACCAATCAATTTAAGATGTTTACTTGTATTAATAATTACATATAAAAATTTGAATAGAAAATGTATACCTCCATAACTATGATGCACACCCTAACTAGCTTCATCATGTGTAGGTGGTGTACCAGAATTGGTAGGCTGCATTCCAATTGCATATGCATTGCTATCATTGTTTGCTTACTTAAAAGAAATATACTCACTTAATGTTGGAACTTAACATCAAATAAACTAATTGGTAAATTATTCAATTTGAAAAATCATCATTTATCTTACTCACTGCAACGGATCCATCAGTAGAACCTTGTGCACTTATTTCTTGTATTTGTTCAACCACGGCTCTATAGCCTTGTTGGTAGCCAATTCTCTTGTACTCTTCCGAGAGACTTGTATTGAACTCTACGCCCTGCACTTTTTCTTGGTATCATGGATTTTTATTTCATTATTACATCAAAACAAAATTTATTGCAAATTATAAATATTTACATATGGTTTTTTATTTACTAAGTCTTACAACTCATGCAACAAGTTTCAAATAACCACCAGAGCCGATCTTGTATTGGCCATGCTTTTCTAGTCTTGCCTTTGTTTCCTTTGATGTGTCAGGAAATCTATGAAAAGTTTGAAATATGTTAGTTCATATAAATATAAAGATTATTTAGTACATAATTACATTCTTAACAGTATCACATACCTTCTTTTGTTGTCTGGTGGTGTATTTCCTTTTTTCTTTCGCTTCTCTCCTTCGCATCCAAAATAAGATTTTGCCACTCTAAATTAGGAATGTAGGGGAGACACTCATACTTCAGGTTGTTTTTTAATGTACTCCTTTACTGGTCCCTAATACACTTCAAACATAACCTGGCTTTTTCAAGGAGCCTATTTTTCTCAAATACACGAGGTCCAAATAACTTTCTCATACTCTCTATGAGATTATCCTTTAACTTTCTATCTTGGACATTCTACCTTTTAAGAAAAAAACACTGTTAGATTCATAAATGAAGTGAACTTACCTTTAATATAGTTCAAGAAATGGATGAAATGAAAACTATCCTAGGAATGATATGAAATCAAAATAGTAGATTGGGGGTTTAGTTTGGATATGATGTTCCAACATTTACGGAGGGTGGGCCTAAATATCTGCAAACACTCGTCATTGATTTTATCATAAAAAACATCATTACCTGCAAAATAATCATGGGATCATTAGTCAAAGGATATAATAGTATAAAATAAGAATACAATAGATGTAAGTTTCTCATATTGAATGTAGTGTGTAATTAACATACAATTGTATATTAAAAGAAAGGTCCAATCTTTAAAGTACCTGGAAGTTTGGCTCCTTTCAAGGGAACTCCTTCTTCACCGCTCACAAGAAATACATACTCCATCACCGTTCCCGTACTGGGAATATGAGTACATCCACAAAATTCCTCATCATGTGATGTATCTCCTATTGCATAAATTGAATCCATAATGAAGTGTCCCCAACAAAGAATAATTCAAGGGAAATAAACATATAAATAATGAGAGAGAATGAAATCTGCGTACTAGTAGGTGGTGCCATGGTTTTTGTGGCCATGCTGCATGTCACCGACATTGCAAGCAGTAGTACATCTGGGCCTGTCCTCGTCTGAGGCGGCGATAACATATGATAATTAACAGGTGCTGAAGAATAATATTGTTAGATCATAATAAAAGCATGGACTAGCATGGACAATATTTTTAGAGTGTAAAAAAAATATACTTGAATATGTGATCTTCTTGAACCACCTACAAATATGATACATTGTGGTGCCGATCCAAGAGGTTAATCTTAGTGAAGTATTGTACATCTTCAATTGAGGTTAATCTTAGTGAAGTATTGTACATTGTGGAGCTGATCCAAGAGGTCATTGATGTGCTGAGGGGGGGGGGCATGTATTTCAAATGACAATTTCTTTAACAATTCAAGTGTCTCAAGTAGACAATATTCTCAATGTAGCTGCTTTGATAACATATAGATACAAATAGGAGATTGGAGTTGATCATCCTTCACCTGTGCATATACACCCTTCACCTATACATATAAGAGTTGATTAGAGAAGGTATATGCATAGGTGACAAACATGAATATTTGACCAAGAAATACTAGGAGCTAGACCCAACAACAAATGGACATGTGATGATTTTCACAATAGTACATTTGTTTCCAAGTAAGATTCCAGTAGTTCTTAGGAAAATCTGCATGTTCATCACCTATGCATATACCTTCTCTAATCAACTCTTATATACAAGTGAAGGTTGTATATGTTTTATATGTTGTGTGTGTGTGTGTGTGTGTGTGTGTGTGTGTGTGTGTGTGTGTGTGTGTGTGTGTGTGTGTGTGTGTGTGTTGCTTAACATTATGCCCTAGGTCCTCCAAAGTTTCTTACAAGAATTATAAGGACCTTTTTTATAGTTTGGGCAATTAAAATATTGATAAGATGTAAAAAATAAAAAAGGGGGCCTTTATCATTGATCTTAAAATGACAAATATGACTATCTAATGCTTTTATGCCTTGTAAATGATTGTTTGAAAGAAAAATGGTGAAGAAAACCAGCCCAAAGTTTATTCTCATAAACATGAAGGTACACTAAGAACACTAGGGTCACTGATGGATCCTAGCGGAAATAGAGCAGTGCTGGAGAACCAAGGCCAAGCACAAAGGGACTAGAGGAATACTACAGTCACTGATAGATCCTAGGGGGCATGAAAGACAAACATGACCATGATGGGTCATTTTAAATGTAATAAGACCATATTTGGTCCTTTGATTATGTTTTTAATAATGTTTTGATTGGTAAATCCTTTATAAAAGGATCAATGATGTAAGCCATGATGGCATTTGGAGGCTATAAGTGCACCCTGGGGGTCACTTGAGGATCCTAGGTGTAGATGAGATTGTTTAAAGACCTATAAGGCCCAAATGATTGTAATTTGGACATTAGAGCCATTTACAAGTGTCAAATACACTAAAAGTACTAAATATGTAAATTTTCCCAAATTGGAAAAATGAGGCATATGAAGGCTCATATGGGGTTTAAGAAGGGTATAAGGTCTTTAGTGTTAGGATAGAATCCTAAATGGCCTTCAAATAGTTAAATACAATGATAAAGGAATGGAGAGTTGTCAAGTTGACAACTATGTTGTCAACTTGACAACGATATACTAAATGTAACAGTCATTAAACTGACTGCAAGAGGTTTGGCAAGGAGTTATAACTATCAAATGATTAGTAGAAGGGTATTTGGGTAGTGTGAGCATGAATGAGAGTAAGAGAGGAGTTTTAGGGAGTTTGGTAGAGTGTTGTGTGTCGAAGGAAGAAATGTAATGAAGTTTAAATCAATAAACTTTTAATTCCTTGCAAATTGTCTATTCTTTACTGTAAGGGCACAATCACTGTGTTCATATTCATAAACTCTTCATTCCATGTGATATTGATTGGGAATAGATTAACCTAGGCCTCCGCATCATAGAGGCATGGCCATAATGGGTCATTTGAAATGTAATGAGACCAAGATTGGTCATTTGATAATGTTTTGATAGTATGTTCTGTTTGTTGGAAATAATGGGAAGTGTGTACTGAGAGGGGAGGGGTGAATCAGTACCTCTAAATTTTTTTATCTCTTTTAACCTTTATCTGTTGTGTAATCAATTGTATAACCAACCATCTGTTATAATACTACCTTTGTGTAAGATATATCAATTCATAAAATTTAACAAGCTTGTAAACATTCATAGAAACATTCATGAAAGTAATTGACACATAACACAAGATATGGTAACGCAGAAAACCCCTGTTAGAAGGTAAAAACTATGGTGGGGATGGCACCCACAAAATCTTCACTATCTGCAAATTGGAAGGGGCCGGTTAAGGCTTACAATTTGATCACTTCTGATGATCTACCCTGTTAGGAGTATTATGTGGAGATTGTTTAAGGTCTACTCTATTAAGATATTTGGAAACACTGCTTAGTGTGCACTCAGTTAAGATATTTACAATAGGATTGTTAAATCCACCTTTCTTGAAAGGATTTCTTCTATTTGCTACACTCGTTAGAATGCAGACAAAAATACTCATTAACCTGAGTGTATGCAATCTAAAAATTGCTGATTATAGATCCATTACAAATCACACATGTATAATTGTATTACCTAATGTGATTGATTAATACCTTTGTTTCTCGGTAGCCTCTGTTCTTGGTTCTTGATAACCAAATTCATCTTTTGTTGTTCCACTTCTTGAAACTCTCAGTCTAATCCATAGATTTTCTTGTTGGCTACAATCATCCTCCAATCCTCATCCTATGAATGATTACAACATTTATTTATAACATAGATTGACCTAATTAAGTTTCACGTATTACAAAACTAACTCTATGATCAAAGGTTTACAACTTGACCTTGATCTCCTAGTCTGCATGTTTTTAACCAGTTAGACTAATTAAAACAATTACAATAATGTTTCTTGTTCCTCAAGAAATGGATTTAAAACAAATCAAAACTCTATAAATAGAATATAGCTATTTTATCAAACGTGGAAGTTAGATCCACTTTTCTCAGGATATAACTGACTTTCGACGTCTGATGCTCGGTTTACTCTGTAGTCGGTTTGACTGTCTTTTGGTGTTCCTTTGTTGAATTGTCTGTCATGTTCCTCTCTTGTATGTTCTCTCAGTTTGCACTGTATTTTTCTCGTCGGGTTCCACTTTATCTTGTTCAGGTTGCACTTTCAGTTTATACATAAAAATTGTGTCGTCGAGTTTCTCCTTGCTTAGCAATTTTAGTCTGAACTGAAAACCTGAATTTTGGTGTAGTGTAACTGATGGTTTATTACAACTATTTTCTCTTTGCATACTAATGGAAAAACTTTATGTCATCAATCTCCCCTTTTGACATTAGTATCAAAAACTGATATGTGCAGAATACTAACAAAGTTTATAGTATGTACACCTTGTATATTACCTTAGTCATTTCATGAATCCCCCTATGCATATGACGATATAGTATAGTATATGTGTATATACACTTTGTCTTTATACTATCTCTTCCTATTCATTTTGTGCTATATTTTCCTTTTACTTTTTACGCCCTTTTCCCCATTTTACTATATGCTTTGTACATATCATTTCCTTTTCCCCCTTTTTTGATAGTAAGGGAAAAGGTGTATACCTATAGCTTATCAAAAATGTGAGAGTGAGAGGAATTCATTTCCTCCATCATCTTCTCCCATTTCTCCTTTAAATGTTCAAGAGCCATATGATCTAATGTGATCCATGCATGCATTTCGTAGATGTTGTCTACTACAGACATCTCAGGGGTGGCAATAAGTTTCCCTGCTAAACTGATGTGTTTTTGTAGAAGTGTGAGGTTTGGTAATAGTAGAGACTGTATCTCAGTTACCTCCTCTCTAAACTATGATTCTGCTTCCCAAAGTTCTTGTCTTAACCATTTGATCTCAATGATCTTCTCTTAATGCAATTTGATTGCATTTCCATCCGTGGTTAGAATTTGTGCACTTGCATTTAGATCGGAATTGATCTTTTCAATCTTGTCATTGTTATCCTTTGTAAATTTTTCTAAAGTGCATAGCTTTTGAATTAAGAAAACAACTTCAGTAATGATTGGATCTAATTCATTTGATAACTCTAAAAGCTTTACCTTATTTTCTGCCACTTCTTGGCTGATCTTTTTTGTCAATTTGTATTGAAACTTTTGTTCCGCTCGCTCCTCATTAGTCTTTTCTACATCAACATTCTATGTTGTGATGGCATCGGTGAGGATGCCTAGTTGATCTAAGATTGGTGCATTGTGATCAACATCAATGTTGAGAACTATCTGGTTCAAGATATCCCTTGTAGTCTCCAGTACTATAGAGTCTTAGTTCTCCTTCTTGATCTTTTCTTGCAGTGCTTTTATATGACAGATTTCTCCATATTCTTGGAGTGGTTCAAAATCTAATGTAGTTGGATCACATTTCAGTATTTCTATGATCTTGTCAAGTGTGACTTCCAACTTGTTCTTCTTTGTTTTCTTCTTCTTCTTCTTTGATGCACCTGTATGAAGAACCAAATCCATCTTTTATGCTTGGTTTAATGTACTACTAGATGGCTTCTGTGGTGTTGTACCTTTGTCTTCCTTCTCAGTGTTTTCCTGTCGGTTATCTGAGGATGTCTCCTTATCAAACTTCAGTGTATCTACAGCTTCACCTTTGGTGTCCTTCTCTTGGTGCTCAAAACAACAAATTGGATTTCCTATGGACTTGCCAATCCAATGATGGGAAACCCAAGTGGTTTGGAAAACTAACAAGTTTAACCTTGGCGTAAGGTTGAAAATTCTGCAATTCTGGATCTACAAAACCAAGGCTGGTAGGCCTATACCTTATCCTTTAAGGCTTTTTATAGAAGATAATAAGCACTATAAATCTCTCCTTCACAAGTACGAAAAGTTACTTTGAAAGGAATCAATCTGTTATCAATTGAATATAATTGTAAAACTGAATGCTTTGTGAGAATAAAAGGGATGTTTTGTAGATGTGAATATATAAATAAAGGAATTTTATAATCTCTCAAAAACATGAAACAATGATTCAAATGTCTATCTTTAATAACAATTAGATCAGTGCCTGTATCAACTTGGGCAATAGAGTCAATCCAACATTCAATCCTATGTACAACTTTGCAAGACAATATTCAACCATCAACTATCTAACTGCTTTAGATGCAGAGAAGATTAAGGTTTGTATTATAACCTTGTTAGTTCAAATGAGTTTAACTCCTATGGTTGGGAGACCAGATGAACAAGAAGCTGGAAACAAATTAAGTTATCACACACTTCCTGATATTCAAACAATGATATGAGACAATAACTCTTCTGCATAAGCAAGTAAAAGACATCAATTGAAATTCCTTCAATAATTGAAAAGGACTAACTGAATGTGGTTAAAACCTTGAACAAAGATAGACAGAAAACACTTATATTTTATTGATTATAAAAAATAGGTACATAAGAATCCATGCCTAGTTGTGATCAAAACTAAAACTAACTGAAATGAAAAATATCAATCCAGACTGCCCTTGAGACATCCCTTTGCAATGTTCCTGGTACCCTTATTTATATGTGTTTGAAAGGATGCAAAACAAGCTTCAGAACATTGCAACAGTTCATTTCTAACTAAACCTAATCCCTATGATCAACAGCTGAACAGTCAGAAATACAATTGAGGAATGAATTATCATCCTTAAAAAAGAGTTATCAACCAAAGCGATAATAAAATCATAATAGTTTATTAATAATCTATTATGAATCTCTGATAATATCTTTAACTTCTGCAACGTAGATTAATGATCGTTTGCATGCCTTTGGTCTTTCATCTTCATTCTAGATTGCTTCATTTTCATCTTATCACCTGTGAAAACCCTGCATGCAGACAATGTCGACGTATCAAATATTCATCAAAACCCTCGGTCGACAAAATAATAATATAAAAAAATATAAAGACAAATAAAATCCAAGTCATCAGTGCCACTGGGGCATTTTTTGCCTTTATGTCCAGTCAAAGATACATGGCATGTTCTCGCAATGCCTCGGTGGATAACCATCATGCATCTTTCCATCGCGGGTAAACATCGATCATAGATCAGACGTGAACATCATCATTGATCCCTTAACTCATTTGGTCTTTAATTTAACTCTAATTTCTTTCTAGTGACCTCACAACTGTGTAGTCTCCTGATCTCTAATATTTTATCTTAACCATAGTTATGTTCAGAGACTTGGTGACTGCATCTTTATCTCTTAATTGCTGAATGATTTTGACTTTTCAAACTTCATCCGGTGATCACCCGACTACCATAGATCTTCATATTTAATCATTCAGTCTCTCAGTGGGGATGGGACATGTGTTGATTGGGTGTAATGGATTATATGTTATATGTCGATCACTTTATCATTAAGCAATTATGCAAGCCTTCTGATCAAAACTTAACATTACTGCTCTTTACTTTAACCCATGGTTTTATCTTTAAACTGTACTTTGACCTCGGGGTTTTTTCAGAGAATTTGGTGACTGAGTGGTCTCATAGTCTTGACAAATTTTTTCTAACTCTGATTACATTATGAGACTACATGACTAAAAGGACTTCAACTCTACTCCAATCAAACTGGATTTATGGCGATGGTTAAAAATTTACACCAGTCTCAAAGTCGCTTGAGGATTTTGTTAACCCGTAGTTTAGCTCGAGACTTAAATGACTGTCATACGATTAAATTTGCATTCAAGACTCTGATTTAATCCTTATCCAAGTCATAAAATAATTTAAAAAATTAATACCAGACCGCGAAAAGAGCCTAACGGCTATATTTATGAATTTAAAATATAATATAGGTCGTTCAAATATGAAGCTTAGCCATTTTTTTGTTTGTTAACATCCTCTTAATGATTTTAAATATTTTTTTATTGCTTGACTCATCCCGACCATTCCCTTGTGGATGGTAGGGGGAAGAATATGACAGATTAATACCATACTTACTGCAAAATTTAGAAAATTCCTTGGATCTAAAGCACATACCATTATCACAAATGATTTTGCAAGGGACGCCAAATCTGGTTAATATATTTTCTGTTAAGAACTTCACAACCACCTTGCTTGTAGCTTGCCTACATGGTATGGCTTCAACCCATTTGGTAAAGTAATCTGTTGCAACAAGGATCCATTTATGTTTCCCACTAGAAATGTCAGTGATCTCACCGATAAAGTCTATCCCCCATATCTTGAAAGGCTCTTCAGTTGCCAAGGGTCTTAGGGGTAATGAACCATTATATTGCAACTTTCTTGAGAACCTTTGACAAGCTTCACATTTCCTAACATATGCATAGTTGTCCTTAAAAATATGAGGCCAATAATACCCAGCATGAAGAATTTTATGGGCAGTGGTTCTTACTGAGAAGTGACCCCCACATACTCCATCATGTAATTCTTTCAAACCTACTTTTGCTTGGTACATATCTAAGCATAATAATAGAATACCTTCTCTATTTCTCCAATATAAATCACCTTGAATTAAAACATATTTAGAAGCTTGCAACTTTATTGTCCTTTTCAGATTTTTAGTTAAACCTTAATTGCATTTCATATGTTTAAGAAAATGTACTATATCATTATACCATGGACATCTTTCAATGCTTACCGGTGATTCCTCAATGCTTACTTGATTTATCTGAACTGCCTCAAGGTTTGATTCTTCCATCAGCTTTGCAAGACCCTGTCCTCTGACCAATTTTGTTATCTGGATCTCCATGTCAAATTCTTGAATTTTGTTTACCCATCTACATCTTCTGCCTGTCACTTTAGATTGCTTAAATATGTCTTTGATCGCTGCATTTGGTACGTAGGCTATCACCTTAGCTCCCACTAGATAGGGCCTAAAAGATTTTGCTACCTTGACTAAAGCATAGGTTTGATTTTCATTTATGTCATAGTTTAATTCTGCTACTTGGAGGGTTTTACTGAAGAATGCTATAGGCATCTCATAACCCTCATCATTTTTCTACAATATGACTGCAACAATAGTGTGATATGATGCAAAAGAAAATATTTGGAAAGGCTTTGAAAAATTTGGTGTCTTAAGAATGAGGGCTTCTTTAATAGCTTTCTTAATTTTATCAAATGCCTCTATAGCCTCATTAGACCATTTGATTTCCACACCTTTTTTAAGCATCTTAGCAATGGGTTTGATAATTTCAGCAAAATTAGGGACAAACCTTCTTACAAAATTTATTTGCCCAAAAAATGACTGGATACCTTTGATATTTTTAGGAATTTGTATCTTGTCAATGGATGCAATCCATCTAGGATCTATCCTTACACCATCCTTGGATACAATATGGCCAAGAATCTTTCCTTTTATAATCCCAAAATGACACTTCTTCGGGTTTAAAGATATACCATACTCTAAAGCTCTTTTGAAAATCTTCTCCAAGTAACTGCAATGATCATCTGCCTTCTTAGAATAAGCCATCATATCATCCTGATACACTGCCATAATAAGGTCAATCAAACCATCAAATGCCACATCCATTGCCCTTTGAAAGGTTGCTCCTACATTGGTTAGCCCAAAAGGCATTCTTGCATATACATAGGTTCCCCAAGGTGTGGTGAAGGTTGTCTTATACTGTTCTAATTCCTTGACCTTCACTTGGTTATGCACTAAAAACCCATCCATCATTGATAACAATTCATTTCCAGTGACCTTTTGTAGGAGAGCTTCCATATTTGGCAATGCATAATTATCTTTAAAAGATGATACATTTAGATTTCTAAATTCCACGCACAACCTTATGTCTTCATTATTTTTTTCTAGTAGGGACTAAGTTTGACACCCAAGTAGAATGTCTAATAGGCACAATTATACCTACATCCCTCATCTTGGCAAGTTCTTCTCTCATCTTGGGAGCCAACATTAGGTTGATGGGATGTTGTGTCTGTCTAAAAGGTTTTGCATATGATTTTAGAGGAATTTCATGCTGAAATAGGTCCTCTCTATAAGCTTTAAGGTCATCATATGACCATGCAAAGATGTGCCTATACTTTCTTAATAGATTTATAAAATTATCTCTGACTTTAGGAGTAAGTTTTTTGCCTATATAGACTTCCTTAGGGGTAAGGTCATTTCCTAAATTAATCTTCTCAATATCCTCAGATTCATTAACAACTTTACCCCTTTTGAAAGTTTCTTGGTCATCAAACACTCCTTCCAATGCAACCAGACCTCTGGGAATTTTGTTGGTTTTTAACTAAACAATTTGCTTATAAAACAAGGTTTCTTTTCCATCTTGAGTTTCAACATACAAATTCCAGTCAATGCACTAATATTCATACTTATCCTCATTGATTAGAAATTTGAGGAGGTCTCTGTCATCTTCAAATATCTGCCAATTCTGCACATTTTCAGGGATTGATGGCCTATTTTTCATCTCCACCTGCACAATCTCATCAAAAGGGATATCAATCTGCTTGATGGCTATATTAGCCATCAATTCTGCAATAAAATTCTCTAATCTCTCTATCCATTTAATTCCAAAGGCATCAAAGAATTCAATTAAGTCCCACACTAGATTTCTATATTGTTTTAATTTTGGATTCTTGGTGGTGAACTTATTTATAACCTGAGAAACAATTAATTTAGAATCACCACAGGCTGAGAGCATTTTAATACCATGAGATTTTGCAATATTAAGGCCCAGAATCAATGCTTCATATTCTAAAACATTATTAGTGCATTCAAAATTAAGAAGGAAAGAAAATTTTAGAATCTTACCACATGGGGACACAAAAGTGACCCCAATACCATTACCTTACTTGTTGCATGCTCCATCAAAGGTCATTTTCCAAAGCTTATCTTGGTTTTCCTGCAAATATACTTCAATAGGACTATCAATTTTCAATATTGGTTTAGCAATACTTACCTGAAAGTTGTCCATGTTTGAATGGTAAAAGTTTATCTTTTCAATCCCAACGTCCTTGTCAATGATGTATTGAGACCTAGGCTCTCTGCAAATTTTTACTTCCTTGCCATTCATTGGGATGGTGGCATAAGATAAATCCAATTGTATATGACCACCTACAAGGTTATACCATTACCTAGATAGAAGCATTCCATAATATACAGGCACTTCAACAACAATGATATCAGTTTTATAATACATTTCAGGAAAAGAAAGAAACTTATATTCTACATCCTTCATGATACCCACAATAGGGATAGACCTATTGTCCATGGCATAGCATCTTCCATAAGTAGTGTCCACTTTCATTCCAAGTTCCTTCATGACCTCTGCAGGCATGATGTTCAATGTTTCCCCTGAGTCTATCATGCAATTCTTGAGCAACTTATTGTTAATTATCAGAGGTAAATAAAAAGGATCAACATGTGCCACATTCTGAGAAATAGATGTTCCTAAATAAACAAAAAGAGGATCTTCGTTTACTAATTTTTGATTTAAATCCTCATCATAAACATTACCTAAGGTAGATAGTACTTTTATGGTTTCATCCTTATACTTAGGAACTTTCATCATTTCAAATAATGGAACAAAAATCTTTACCTGAGATAAGGCATTGGAAATGAAAGAATTATTACTTGGGATAGATTTACTGACCATGTTTTTCTCCTTTGCTACTTTAGGTATTTTCTGAGAGTCTACCTATTGGCTTGTTTCTGCATCATCTTTGGTTGTGTTTGGATCAGGTGGATTTACCCTTTTCTTTGGTGTTTTGGTAGGTACTCCTACAATTTTTCCCTGATCGGCATTCAGTGTTCTATTCCTCAGTTTGTAGTTGTTTCTTGCCTCTTCAATGGTTGCAACAGTATATGCTTCCTTTTCCTCATTTGTCAATCTTCTAATAACTGGAAATTCACCTCCCTTTTTATTACAATGGTATATTTTGTTCAAATATTCATGGTAAACATGTTCTTCCTCAGAAGAACTATAATCATCTTCTCCCCACATTGGCTCTGATGAGATATTATTCACTGCGGGCTGCTCCTCATCATTATAATCTTCTTCTTCTTGGAACCTTCAGGCCACCACACAACCATCAGGGGAATGGGGTAAATTGCAGGCATCACACCAAGGATACTCCTCCACTAGATGATTACTTCTCTTCAACGGATCTGGTGTCTCCTTAGCATAAGACTGGTTTTTAGGCTTTCCATCTTTCCATGCAGTCTTATATGGCATGTCTTGCAATCTAGGCCTATCATTTTTATACAAAGGTGGCCTTTCATTTTTGGAAAATGCTGGTCTATCATCCCTGCCTTGTTTAGCATTCAAATTCTTCAGCATATCCATAATTTCTTTTAAATCATTCTTCTCAAGAGTTCTTGGATTATGCAACTTAGTATCACTCCTTTTGTCTACCCTAACAGCAACTCTTCTATTATTTTCAATAGTAGAGGTTATTTTGAAAGCTTGCTGCAATGTGGCAGGGCCTTGTGATCTGATTTCATAATGAGTTTTACTGTCAAATGCAGTTAGAAAGAAATCAATCAGGAAGGAATCCACAGGCCTAATGTCTCTTGGGATTCTATTTAGAACTTTATTAAATCTTTTGTTAAATTCTGCAATTATCTCATTAAAGTTCTTTTAAATGCTGGTTATTTAATGCAATGAAAATGATGTGTCATTATGGTCACCAAATTGTTCAATGAACTGATTTACAAAATCACACCAGCTTGAAATGGATCCGTTAGGCAACTCTCTATACCTGCAACATCTTTAATCAGTGATTGGACAAATAGCTTCATGAAAATGTCTTCATGATTTCCATCTAATTCTTCAATGGTGTTCTTCAAATTTATGGTATGTTTCTCAGCATATTCCACTCCATTCCATGAAAATTTTGGAATAGAACTCCTCAAATTGCTTGATATGGTATTTGGATATCCAACTATCCCACTGAAATCTAGTTATCTATACCTTTCCACCACCATAGGAGCTCTTCTTATTTGGCCCATGTTGTGTTGGTTTCCATTATGGCCTCTGAGATTTTGATGATTCATGCCATCGTGATTTTGTCCATTTCTATGACCATTACCCATTCTTTGTTGTCTAGGATTACCTCGGTCATAGTTTTATGTATTATTTGGTTGTCTCCAATAATCATTTCTTCCATTTTTGTTATGGTTTCTCTCATGTCTTCCTCTATTATCAGGTTCAAACAATGGATTTGTGTGATCACTGTTGAAAATTGGTTCTCCATTTTTTTATGAGGATTGTATTTTTGTTGCCTATCACCCTTTGGCATCTCCTTTTCTCCTATCTCATCATCATCCTAAAATACTAAATCCAACTCACTTTTCCTTATTTCTAAATTTTCAAAGGATTCATCAGGTAACCTTTTTATAGCTTTTAATACCTTTGGATTCTTTTTCCCATATTCACTTAATTTACTCAGTGTAGCATATAGGAAATTGTCTTCTTCATCATATTCTTCCTCTATTTCTTGAGCTGAACTTTGATCATCTTCATAGCCAAAGGGATGTATAAACCCTTATGAATCATAAAAATTTCCATCATTTGAACCAGCAGTCTCCCTATCAGGAAACGTTCTATGTCTGGTATACATCTTATCAATAACCTCTTGCTTACTTTTCTTCAAAATTTTTTGCAAGTCTAATTCAAATTGGTCTGGATTCAAAGATCTCCTACCCAACATGAATTCTTTCAATCTTGATTGGTAGAGTCGCCACCTCCTTTGTCAGAAGGAAAATCACTTTCACTGGTCTTTTGGATTCTGATCTTCAGAAGAGTACACTTTAACTCTTTAGTCTGCAAATCTAAAATTCTAAAAACTTGCACATAAAATGTGAATAGTCCCTAGTAGAGTCGCCAATCTGTTGGTGCTCAAATAAATAGATTGGATTTCCTATGGAATTTCCAATCCAATGATGGGATACCCAAGTTGTTTGGCAAACTAACAAGTTTAACCTTGGGCTAAGGTTGAAACTTCTACAATTCTGGCTCTGCAGAACCAAGGCTGGTAGGCCTATACCTTATCCTTTAAGGCTTTTTATAGCAGATAATAAGAACTATAAATCTCTCCTTCACAAGTATGGCAAGTTACTTTGAAAGGAATCAAACTGTGATCAATTGAATATAACTGTAAAACTGAATGCTTTGTGAGAATAAAAGGGATGTTTTGTAGATGTGAATATATAAATGAAGGAATTTTATAATCTCTCAACAACATGAAACAATGAATCAAATGTCTATCTTTAATAACAATTATATCAGTTCCTGTATCAACTTGGGGAATAGAGTCAATCCAACATTCAATCTTATGTACAACTTTGCAAGACAGTATTCAACCATCAACTATCTAACTGCTTTTGATGTAGAGAAGATTAAGGTCTGTATTATAACCTTGTTAGTTCAAATGAGTTTAACTCCTATGGTTGGGAGACTAGATGAACAAGAAGTCGAAAACAAATTAAGTTATCACACACTTCCTAATATTCAAACAATGATATGAGACAATAACTCTTCTGCATAAGCAACTCAAAGACAACAATTGAAATTCCTTCAATAATTGCAAAGGACTAAGTGAACGTGGTTAAAACCTTGAACCAAGATAGACAGAAAACACTTATCTTTTATTGATTATCAAAAATAGGTACATAAGAATCCATGCCTAGTTGTGATCAAAACTAAAACTATCTGAAATGAAAAATATCAATCCAGACTGCCCTGGAGACATCCCTTTGCAATGTTCCTGGTACCCTTATTTATATGTGTTTGAAAGGATGTGAAACAAGCTTCAGAACATTGCAACAGTTCATTTCTAACTAAACCTAATCCCTATGATCAACAACTGAACAGTCATAAATACAATTGAGGAATGAATTATCATCCTTCAGAAAGAGTTATCGACCAAAGTGATAATAAAATCATAATAGTTTATTAAGAATCTATTATGAATCTTTGATAATATCTTTAACTTCTGCAAGGTAGATTAATGATCATTTGCATGCCTTTGGTCTTTCATCTTCATTCTAGATTGCTTCATTTTCATCTTATCACCTGTGAAAACACTGCATGCAGACAATGTCGACGTATCAAATATTCATCAAAACCCTCGGTCGACAAAATAATAATATAAAAACATATAAAGACAAATAAAATCCAAGTCATCAGTGCCACTGGGGTATTTTTGTCCTTTATGTCTAGTCAAAGATACGTGGGATGTTCTCGTAATGCCTCGTTGGATAACCATCATGCATCTTTCCATCGCGGGTAAACATCGATCTTAGATCAGACGTGAACATCATCGTTGATCCCTTAACTCATCTGGTCTTTAATTTAACTCTAATTTCTTTCTAGTGACCTCTAGATTGTGTAGTCTCGTGATCTCTAATATTTCATCTTAACCATGGTTCTGTTCAGAGACTTGGCGACTGCATCTTTATCTCTTAATTTCTGAATGATTTTGACTTTTAAAACTTCATTCGGCGATCACTTGACTACCATACATCTTCATATTTAATCATTCAATCTCTCAGTTGGGCTGGGACACGTGTTGATTGGGTGTAATGGATTATACTTTATATGTTGATCACTTTATCATTAAGTGATTACTGAAGCCATCCGATCAAAACTTAACATGACTGCTCTTTACTTTAACCCATGGTTTTATCTTTAAAATGTACTTTAACCTCAGGTTTTCTTTGGAGATTTGGCGAGTGAGTGGTCTCATAGTCTTGATAACTTTATTCTAACTCTGATTACATTATGAGACTACGCGACTGAAAGGATTTCAACTCTACTCCAATCAAACCAGAGTTATGGCGATGGTTACGAATTTACACCAGTCTCAAAGTCGCTTGAGGATTTTGTTAACCCGTAGTTTATCTTGAGAATTAGAGACTTTCATACGATTAAATTTGCATCCACGACTCTGATTTAATCCCTGTCCAAGTCATACAATATATTAAAAAATTAATACCAGATCGCGAAAAGAGCCTAACGGCTATATTTATGAATTTCAAATATTATACAGGTCTTTCAAATATGAAGCTTAGAAGATTTTAATCAGAGAAATACAGGGAATTAGATAAGACAAATGCATATGCAGAACAATTTCAATAATAAACCATAAAAAGAATAAGGAACATAAGCATAAATCAGAAAATAAATTGCAAAAGACATTTCCCTGAATAATTTAACCATTCAAATTTGACTGAGAATTTGGGTTCCACCAGTGGCTCTTTCTGGAGATGTGTGTGCATAGTTGGACACAACAAGATCTCATCTATCTCTGGAGAAGAAGAAAAAAATAGAGACAAAGAAAAATATAAAAGAAAAAACAAAAAACTTAGAAAGTAAAAATGCAAGGTTAAGAATACTTCCTGCTTTCAGGAGAAGAAAGGTTTCAAATATTGAGCATGGGTTGGAAATTCCTAAACATGACCATCTGTATCTTTTAACAGGTAACTCTTTTCTCTTGCATTATCAAAAATAATATAGGGCCCAAGCCATAAAGCTTCAAATTTACCATGCTTTCCTTTATCTTGATCTTTAGCATTCCACTTTAATACCTAATCTCCTTTCTAAAAGTTTCTGTCCTTAGTCCTCTTGTCATGCAAAGTCTTCATCTGCAACTATTTTTTCACATTCTTTCTCTATGCATCCATTCTAATTTCATCTAACTCCATAAGTTGGTTTATCCTATCTCCCCTTAAATCCATATCCTCTAACTACTCCTCTTGGACAAATTTGTATACTGGGAGAAGATTATTCAATGGTAATCTAGCTTGTTTTCCATACACTAGCTCATATGGGGAAAATCCAGTAGATTTTTTAACCGTTATTATGTCTTCCCAAAGTGCAAGGGGTAATTTGGAATCCAATTCCCTTTTGTTGTTTGTTAACATCCTCTTAATGATTTTCAATATATTTTTATTGCTTGACTCATCCTGACTATTCCCTTGTGGATGGTAGGGGGAAGAATATGACAGATTAATACCATACTGCAAAATTCAGAAAATTCCTTGGATCTAAAGCACATACCATTATCAGAAATGATTTTGCAAGGGACGCCAAATCTGGTTAATATATTTTATGTTAAGAACTTCACAACCACCTTGCTTGTAGCTTTCCTACATGGTATGGCTTCAACCCATTTGGTAAAGTAATCTGTTGCAACAAGGATCCATTTATGTTGCCCACTAGAATTGTCAGTGATCTCACTGATAAAGTCTATCCCCCATATTTGGAAAGGCTCTTCAGTTGACAAGGGTCTTAGGGGTAATGCACAATTATATTGCAACTTTCCTAAGAACCTTTGACAGTATTCACATTTCCTAACATATGCATAGTTGTCCTTAAAAATATGAGGCCAATAATACCCAACATGAAGAATTTTATGGGTAGTGGTTCTTGCTGAGAAGTGACACCCACATACTCCATCATGTAATTCTTTCAAAACTGCTTTTGCTTGGTACATATCTAAGCATAATAATAGAATACCTTCTCTATTTCTCCAATATAAATCACCTTGAATTAAAACATATTTAGAAGCTTGCAACTTTATTGTCCTTTTCTGATTTTCAGTTAAACCTTCTTTGCATTTCATATGTTTAAGAAAATGTACTATATCAGTATACCATGGACATCTTTCAATACTTAACAGTGATTCCTCAATGCTTACTTGATTTATCTGAACTGCCTCAATGTTTGATTCTTCCATTAGCTTTGCAAGACCCTGTCCTCTGACCAATTTTGTTATCTGGATCTCCATGTCAAATTCTTGAATTTGGTTTACCCATCTGCATCTTCTGCCTATCACTTCAGATTGCTTAAATATGTCTTTGATCAATGCATTTGGTACGTAGGCTATCACCTTAGCTCCCACTAGATAGGGCCTAAAAGATTTTGCTACCTTGACTAAAGCATAGGCTTGCTTTTCATTTATGTCATAGTTTAATTCTACTGCTTGGAGGGTTTTACTGAAGAATGCCATAGGCTTCTCATAACTCTCATCATTTTTCTACAATATGACTGCAACAATCGTGTGATATGATGCAAAATAAAATATTTGGAAAGGCTTTGAAAAATCTGGTGTCTTAAGAACGGGGGCTTCCTTAATAGCCCTCTTAATTTTATCAAATGCCTCTATAGCCTCATTAGACCATTTGATTTCCACACCTTTTTTAAGCATCTTAGCAATGGGTTTGATAATTTCAGCAAAATTAGGGACAAACCTTCTTACAAAATTTAT
>MU227655.1:102579-121585 GCA_018584345.1 Thuja plicata
TAGGGGTAAGGTCATTTCCTAAATTAATCTTCTCAATATCCTCAGATTCATTAACAACTTTACCCCTTTTGAAAGTTTCTTGGTCATCAAACACTCCTTCCAATGCAACCAGACCTCTGGGAATTTTATTGGTTTTTAACTGAACAATTTGCTTATCAAACAAGGTTTCTTTTCCATCTTTAGTTTCAACATACACATTCCAGTCAATGCAGTAATATTCAAACTTACCCTCATTGATTAGAAATTTGAGGAGGTCTTTGTCATCTTCAATATCTGCCAATTCTCCACGTTGTCAGGGACTGATGGCCTATTTTTCATCTCCACCTACACAATCTCATCAAAAGGGATATCAATCTGCTTGATGGCTATATTAGCCATCAAGTCTACAAGAAAATTCTCTAATCTCTCTATCCATTTAATTCCAAAGGCATCAAACAATTCGATTAAGTCCCACACTATATTTCTATATTGTTTTAATTTTGGATTCTTGGTGGTGAACTTATTTCTAACCTGAGAAACAATTAATTCAGAATCACCACAGGCTGAGAGCATTTTAATACCATGAGATTTTGCAATATTAAGGCCGAGAATCAATGCTTCATATTATAAAACATTATTAGTGCATTCAAAATTAAAAAGGAAAGAAAATTTCAGACTCTTACCACATGGGGACACAAAAGTGACCCCAACACCATTACCTTCCTTGCTGCATGCTCCATCAAAGGTCATTTTCCAAAGCTTATCTTGGTTTTCCTACAAATATACTTCAATAGGACTATCAATTTTGAATATTGGTTTAGCAATACTTACCTGAAAGTTTTCCATGTCTGAATGGAAAATTTTTATCTTTTCAATCCCAACATCCTTGTCAATGATGTATTGAGACCTAGGCTCTCTGCAAATTTTTACTTCCTTTCCATTCACTGGGATGGTGGCATAAGATAAATCCAATTGAATATGACCACCTACAAGGTTAGACCATTGCCTAGATAGAAGCATTCCATAATATACAGGCACTTCAACAACAATGATATCAGTTTTATAAGACATTTCAGGACAAGAAGGAAACTTAAATTCTACATCCTTCATGATACCCACAATAGGGATAGACCTATTTTCCATGGCATAGCATCTTCCATAAGTAGTGTCCACTTCCATTCCAAGTTCTTTCATGACCTCTATAGGCATGATGTTCACTGTTTCCCCTGAGTCTAGCATGTAATTCTTGAGCAACTTATTGTTAATTATCAGAGGTAAATAAAAAGGATCAACATGTGCAACATTCTGAGAAACAGATGTTCCTAAATAAACAACAATAGGATCTTTGTTTCCTAATTTTTTATTTAAATCCTCATCAGAAACATTACCTAAGGTAGATAGTACTTTTATGGTTTCATCCTTATACTTAGGAACTTTCATCATTTCAAATAATGGAACAGAAATATTTACCTGAGATAAGGCATTGGAAATGAAAGAATTATTACTTGGGACAGATTTACTGACCGTGTTTTTCTCCTTTGCTACTTTAGGTATTTTCTGAGAGTCTCCCTACTGGCTTGTTTCTGCATCATCTTTGGTTGCATTTGGATCAGGTGGATTTACCCTTTTCTTTGGTGTTTTGGTAGGTACTCCTACAATTTTTCCCTGATCGACATTCAGTGTTCTATTCCTCAGTTTGTAGTTGTTTCTTTTCTCTTCAATGGCTGCAATAGTATATGCTTTCTTTTCCTCATTTTTCAATCTTCTAGTAACTGGCAATTCACCTCCCTTTTTATTACAATGGTATATTTTGTTCAAATATTCATGCTAAACATGTTCTTCCTCAGAAGAACTATAATCATCTTCTTCCCACATTGGCTCTGATGAGATATTATTCACTGCGGGTTCTTCTTCTTCTTGGAACCTTCGGGCCACCACACAGCCATCAGGGGAATGGGGTAAATTGCAGGCATCACACCAAGGATACTCCTCCACTAGATGATTACTTCTCTTCAACGGATCCGATGTCTCCTTAGCATTAGACTTGTTTTCAGGCTTTCCATCTTTCCATGCAGTCTTATATGGCATGTCTTGCAATCTAGGCCTATCAATTTTATAAAAAGGTGGCCTGTCAGTTTTGGAAAATGCTGGTTTATCATCCCTGCCTTGTTTAGCATTCAAATTCTTCAGCATATCCATAATTTATTTTAAATATTTCTTCTCAGGAGCTCTTGGATTATGCAACTTAGTATCACTCCTTTTGTCTACCCTACCAGCAGCTCTTCTATTATTTTCAAGAGTAGAGACTATTTTGAAAGCTTGCTGTAATGTGGTAGGGCCTTGTGATCTGATTTCATAATGAGTTTTACTATCAAATGCAGTTAGAAAGAAATCAATCACGAAAGAATCCACAGGTCTAATGTCTCTTGGGATTCTATTTAGAACTTTATTAAATCTTTTTTTAAATTCTGCAACTATCTCATTAAAGTTCTTTTTAATGTTGGTTACTTCATGAGATGCAAATGATGTATCATTATGGTCACCAAATTGTTCAATGAACTGATTTACAAAATCACACCAGCTTGAAATGGATCCATCACACAATGCTCTATACCATTCTACAGCATCTTCAGTCAGTGAGTGGACAAATAGCTTCATGAAAATGTCTTCATGGTTTCCATCTAATTCTTCAATGGTGTTCTTCAAATTTATGCTATGTTGCTCAGCAGATTCCACTCCATTCCCTAAAAATTTTGGAATAGCACTCCTCAAATCGCTTGATATGGTATTTGGATATCCAACTATCCCACTGAAATCCAGTTGTCTATACCTTTCCACCACCATAGGAGCTCTTCTTCTTTGGCCCATGTTGTGTTGGTTTCCATTCTGGCCTCTGAGATTTTGAGTATTCATGTCATGGTGATTTTGTCCATTTCTATGACCATTACCCATTCTTTGTTGTCTAGGATTACCTCGATCATAGTTTTCTATATTATTTGGTTGTCTCCAATAATCATTTCTTCCATTGTTGTTACGGTTTCTCTCATGTCTTCCTCTATTATTAGGTTCAAACAATGGATTTGTGTGATCACTGTTGAAAATTGGTTCTCCATTTTTTTATAAGGAGGATTGTATTTTGGTTTCCTATCACCCTTTGGCATCTCCTTTTCTCCTGTCTCATCTTCATTCTAAAATACTAAATCCAACTCACTTTTCCTTATTTCTAAATTTTCAAAGGATTCATCAGGTAACCTTTTTATAGCTTTTAATACCTTTGGATTCTTTTTCCAATATTCACTTAATTTACTCACAATGTAGCATATAGGAAATTGTCTTCTTCATCATATTCTTCCTCTATTTCTTGAGCTGAACTTTGATCATCTTCATAGCTAAAGGGATTTACAAACCCTTATGAATCATAAAAATTTCCATCATTTGAGCCAGCAGTCTCCCTATCAGGAAACCTTCTATGTCCGGTATACATCTTATCAATAACCTGTTGCTTACTTTTCTTCAAATTTTTTTGCAAGTCTAATTCAAATTGGTCTGGATTCAAAGATCTCCTACCCAACATGAATTATTTCTATCATGATTGGTAGAGTCACCACCTCCTTTGTCAGAAGGAAAATTACTTTCACTGGTCTTCTGGATTCTGATCTCCAACAGAGTACACTTTAACTCTTTATTCTGCAAATCTGAAATTCTAAAAACTTGCACATAAAATGTGAATAGTCCCCAGCAGAGTCGTCAATCTATTGGTGCTCAAATCAATAGATTGGATTTCCTACGGACTTGCAAATATCATTTAAGGCTTTTTATAGCAGATAATAAGCACTATAAATCTCTCCTTCACAAGTATGGCAAGTTACTTTCAAAGGAATCAAACTGTGATCAATTGAATATAACTGTTAAAAAAAATGCTTTGTGAGAATAAAAGGGATGTTTTGTAGATGTGAATATATAAATGAAGGAATTTTAGAATCTCTCAACAACATGAAACAATGAATCAAATTTCTATCTTTAATAACAATTAGATCAGTGCCTGTGTCAACTTGGGCAATAGAGTCAATCCAACATTCAATCTTATGTACAACTTTGCAAGACAATATTCAACCATCAACTATCTGACTACTTTAGATGCAGAGAAGATTAAGGTCTGTATTATAACCTTGTTAGTTCAAATGAGTTTAACTCCTATGGTTGGGAGACCAGATGAACAAGAAGCTGGAAACAAATTAAGTTATCACACACTTCCTAATATTCAAACAATGATATGAGACAATAACTCTTCTGCATAAGAAACTCAAAGACAACAATTGAAATTCCTTCAATAATTGAAAAGGACTAACTAAACATGGTTAAAACCTTGAACCAAGATAGACAGAAAACACTTATCTTTTATTGATTATCAAAAATAGGTACATAAGAATCCATTCCGAGTTGTGATCAAAACTAAAACTATCTTAAATGAAAAATATCAATCCAGACTGCCCTGGAGACATCCCTTTGTAATGTTCCTAGTACCCTTATTTATATGTGTTTGAAAGGATGTGAAACAAGCTTTAGAACATTTCAATGGTTCATCTCTAACTAAACCTAATCCCTATTATCAACAACTAAACAGTCAGAAATATAATTGAAGAATGAATTATCATCCTTCAGAAATAGTTATTGACCCAAGCAATAATAAAATCATAATAGTTTATTAAGAATCTATTATCTATAATAATATATTTAACTTCTGCAAGGTAGATTAATGGTCATTTGCATGCCTTTGGTCTTTCATCTTTATTCTAGATTGCTTCATTTTCATCTTATCACCTGTGAAAACCCTACATACAAACAATGTCGACGTATCAAATATTCATCAAACTCCTCGGTCGACAAAATAATAATATAAAAACATATAAAGACAAATAAAATCCAAGTCATCATTGCCACTGGGGAATTTTTGTCCTTTATATCCAGTCAAAGATACGTGGCATGTTCTCACAATGCCTCGGTGGATAACCATCACGCATCTTTCCATCGCGGGTAAATGTTGATCGTAGATCAGACGTGAACATCATCGTTGATCCCTTAACTTGCCCGGTCTTTAATTTAACTTTGATTTATTTCCAGCGACCTCGCAACTTTGTAGTCTCATGATATCTAATCTTTCATCTTAACCATGGTTCTGTTCAGAGACTTGGCGACTACATCTTTATCTCTTAATCGCTGAATGATTTTGACTTTTCAATCTTCATCCGACGATCTCCTGACTACCATAGATCTTCATATTTAATCATTCAGTCTCTCAGTGGGGCCGGGACACATGTTTATCAGGCGTAATTTATTATATGTTATATGTCGATCATTTTATCATTAAGCGATTACGCAAGCCGTCCGATCAAAACTTAACATGACTGCTCTTTACTTTAACCCATGGTTTTATCTTTAATCTGTCCTTTGACCTAGGGTTTTCTTCAGAGATTTGGTGACTAAGTGCTCTCATAGTCTCGAGAAATTTTTTCTAACTCTGATTATATTTTGAGACTACGCGACTGAAAGTATTTCAACTCTACTCCAATCAAACCAAAGTTATGGTGATGGTTACAAATTTACACCTGTCTCAAAGTCGCTTGAGGATTTTGTTAACCCGTAGTTTATCTCGAGACTTAGAGACTGTCATACAATTAAATTTGCATCCACGACTCTGATTTAATCCCTGTCCAAGTCATAAAATATATTAAAAAATTAATACCAGACCGCGAAAAGAGCCTAACGGCTATATTTATGAATTTCAAATATTATCCAGGCCGTTCAAATATGAAGCTTAGCAGATTTAATCAGAAAATATAGGGAATTAGATAAGACAAATACACATGCAGAACAATTTCAATAATAAACCATAAAAAGAAGAAGGAACATAAGCATAAATTAGAATATAAATCGCAAAAGACATTTCCCTGAATAATTTAGCCATTCAAATTTGATTGAGAATTTGGGTTCCACCACCTTCGACGTGGTATCAATTATCTTATCTTTCTCATTCTTCTCTTTTTGCACTTCTTCTCTATCTTTTTCAGTGTTATCTACATCCTTTTGTTCTTCACCAATGATTACATTTTCTTTGGTTGTATCCTTCTGTTCATCAAATGCATCTTTTTTCTCATCATTACCCTTATCCTCGGGTATGCTTGCATCGGGCTCGGGGTTCTTCTCCTTTTGTGAGATTATATTGATTTCTTGAATCAATAATGGCATCTCGCCTAGTATGTGTACTTGTTCAGCCTCAATAGATGTATCTTGACCCTTAGGATGATCAGATGTAATAGTAATATCTTCATCTTTATTTACCGCATTTGCAAGATCATCGGTAATGTCAATAACAATATTGTCCATAGTATTGTCTGGCCATGTTTCATCAGCAACATACATATCCTTGTTTCCTGTTGTGTTCAATTCTTCTATGTCCAATTCTACTGTTGTGACATTTTCATCAGTGATAGTAATGTGTTCGGGGCTTGCCTCCTCAGTAGGTTGATTGAGTATTTTACTCCAAATTTTGTTACTATCATTTTCTAGCTCTATAAGCTTTCCCTGTAGAAATTTGTAAGGTCTCATCTTGGGTGAGAAATCCTTTGTATGTTTCTACATCATCTCCTAGATTTCTTCCATTTTTTATTTGGGAGGCATAAGAGAGACTAAGAATCTTTACCTTATCTCCTTTTCATTCTTTAATGCATAAGTCCATCTGGCAGATAATCTTTCATGTAGTGCTTTTGGCATTTTGTTATCAAATTATACGGGTACATATTTGAATTTTATCATTGATTTTATCAGTGCTTCCTCAACCTTGTTCTGATGATCAAGCTCTAATGTTAGCCACTTTCTTACCTTGGTGTCGGTTAAGCCACCTCTTTTTGCAATTGACACACATATCTCATCAATAGTTTTAGGAATCTTAGTCTTTTCTGTTTGGACAGATTCATCTATGTCCTCAATTTCTTCCTTATTTAGGATTAGTTTCCTTCTCCTCTTTGGTATTGTGGTCTTTTTGGTTGGAGGTTCTCTCTTATATTTCCTGACATGACCTTTCTTTATTGGTGAAGGAAATGCATCCTTGGTTGTTTGACTCCTTGTCCCTATAGAAGTAGTAGTCCTTGACTTCTTAGCTAGTGGAGGTATTGGTGTGTCTGACTCTGTCGACTATGAGTCACTCTCCTTCTCAGCTTCACTGATGGGTGACTCTCCCTTGATTTCTTCTATCTTTTCATTTTCTTCTTCTGTTACCGACAACCTTTTCTTTAAGTTCTTGACCATTTTGTCTTTCTTCCTATCAATCTTCTTTACAACCAATCCATTTTAATTCTTTCTTTGGCTTCTTCATACGTACCAAACTTAGGTTGTGTTTTATTCAATGGCTCATTTATCAATGCCTCAATTGCATTAGATGCTTGATCTCTGTTCACCTCATAGTCAAGTGGAGATAGCCATGTTTTTATTGGTATAGCTGGCTTGATGTATGTATAGTTAGTGTCTACCATAAAACATATGGCAGTCTTGAACTTTTCAATTAGTTGTTCTGGGATCCTTACTCTCTTCTGCATTCTATCCTTGAATTCAGCAAAGTATTCATCCATGACTGACTCAAATTTATCTCCTAGTAATTTTATGAACTCACTAATCTGTATGGTCACTGGTCTTGTTGTGTCCCATTGCACATTTCCTATAGATGGGAAAGATTCTTGGAAATAAAATACCAAACTTACTTGAATTTGACTTTGCATTTCTTATGGTCTTCATGTTCTCTTCCCATTGTCTTAGTAACACTTCTGACAGATCCAACTGCGATCCCTTCTTGACAATCTTGTAAGTTGTATCCACTACTCCGAATGCAATGTTGTTCATCCTGCTAGCCTGAAAGAACTTGTATCCTAAGACACATGCTCCAAATTTCAGTTCATCATCATTGATGGTGGATACTCTTAGTCCTCTTTCATCCCATGTGGCTCCAATATTCTTCTCAATTTCAAGTTTAGACGGGTGCTTCAGTGCCTTTACCTTATCAGTTATGGGATAACTAGTGAGAGCGTGTATTACATCCTTGGTGATTGGTTTAGGCTCATCCAACCATAACTTTCGGTCATGTATCCTGCTTAGTACTAACCGAATCCATTCGGTCTTGAATTCCTTCAAGAACCATAGGTCATTTGTGAGCCCTTTTACCTCAATGTTCTTGTGCTCATCCTTGATAGTGCCATCATTGTTACAAATCTTCTTGAAATCTTGTTCAACTTCCAGGTCTCCAATACCTGCTATCTTGTAGTGATATATGCTCGCACGTCTTCGACAAGCAAAACCCTAGCTGGTATTCTTGAGAATGCTCCAGCATTGTTGGGTTGCGAGGCAACCTCTAGGCATATCTTATAATGTGGTTCCTCATAGGTTCAGTTCTTGATAAGATTGATCTTGTTCTTCTTAACACTCTTGAGCTTAGCGTTTCTTGATGTAGTTGCCATTGATTTTGAAATTAGGGCTTTCCCGTAAATGATAAACAGAGTTCTCAATTTATGCTTGGTACTTACTTTTCACCTCTATATCTATAAGTGATCAATTTTGAGTGATGTGAATCAAGTTGGGGTCTCTCTATAATGTTTTTTCTTCCTGCTCTGGTTTCGCTCTTGTCACTTCACTCTAATCGCTTGGTGAAATTGAAACCCTTCCGTCGTCTATTTATATACTTTTCCTAGAATTTTCCCTAAGTCAAGTCATTAATTCTCAACAACTTCTCGATGTGTGAAGATAGAGTTGTCGGGTGATACTCTAACTTCTCTTTTTGTGACCATGTGATGCTTTGGGGCAGCTTGTTAACTTGTTATGTTCACCAACAAATTTCGGTGTATGGCGAAGACAACTTTGTCAACTCACATGATTACCAACGGATCTCGGTTTACACTAGAAACTTAGCCTTTATGTGTTAACCGATGATTCTTGGTAAGTGTAGGCAACTTTTCTTTGTATGTATACTGATGCATTTTGGTATGTATTAACCGATGAAATTGAATTTACAGAATTATAACAATTAATACCATAGTGCATCATTAATCATGTTGAATTGGTATTTTAATTATGTATAATGGAATTGATGCAAAATATAACTTGGTATAATGCAGTTCCATACTTACTTGTTCTGCTTAGGTGGGGGTGGTGATGTAACCAAATCCATTGGATAAGGTGTCACCAATTGCATTTCTCGGTCCAGCTTCATCAGTGTTTGTAGATTTCCTCCACATTTTGTTTCTCATCTTCCTGATGTCTTCAATGGTGTTTCCATTGTCAAAGGTGTTGGTCTTTATCATTCGGTGTCTGTAGTCTTTCTTTAGATGACCAACTTTATGACAGTGTAAACATGTCATTCTAGGGTTTGTCTAGCCTCTAGACCTTTTTTTCCATTATCTCATATAGTTTTCAGCTATATGACCAAATCTTCCACATGCTATACAATTTTCCCAAGTATTGTAATCCCATACATATTGGTTACCAACTCTTTTCGGTTGATAGACAGTTTCTAGACCTTTAGGCTTCCATGCTTGCTTTTTCTTTTTCCAGAATTCAAGAGTTGTGTGCCCATGCATTTTTCAAGTAGGACAGTATTTGTCCATTTAGGTTTCCTTTTTTGGTTGTTTCACCTCAGATTTACATTTATATGCCTTATGTCCTTTCTTGTTACATTTATAACAGATTCCTATGAATGATGATGTGGATTTAGGAATACCTTTCATTTTTCTCCTGCAAACATTTGATGTGTGGCCTTGCTTTCCACAATGATTGCATGTCAGCTTTTGTCTTGGATTTTCATAGAAATTTTTTGGATCAGCTTGATTGGGTGATTCTCCATTCTTGGTATATCCTAGTTTAGTGTTGTTGTTGGCTCTCCTTTTTCCATCAAGAAAATCATCCATCCTTTTATTGCTTTCTTTAGCTCTCTTGATAATTTCATTATGATGTTGTTGAATTCTTACTTCTTGTTTCAGCTTTTCATTTTCTTCCCTTAGCTCACTGATAGCTTCTATTATTTCAATGAGTTATGTATTTATTATGTTTGTCTCTTGACTCATAAGAATAATCTGATTTGTAATCTCATGATGATGTTCTGTAAGTTTCTGTATTTATGACTCTTTTTCTTGTATTTTTTCAGTAATCTTCCTTCTATCATCAATAGCTAGTATTCTCTCTTGTTCATCTTGTCTATCATTTTTCATGACATCAATCATTCTTACCATCTATTTCATTCTTACCATTTGTGTCTCTTGACCGATTTGTAAAGATTTCACTTGTCCAGCCAAATGTTGATTGATTTCATTCAGACTTGTGATGATTTCTTCTGATGTGTCTGATGCTTTTATATTTTGTATATCCTAAAGACTCAAATAGATCTGGTATCTCTTCTTCATGGTAATATGTTTGATTACAGTGAGATGCCATAATCTTTCTTTCATCTAACATTTTTTCATCTTGATTCTAGCTTCTTTATACTGCTCATAGAAGATATGAATTTCTAGCTTCTGATTCTCAATACTCTTGTCAAGTATGTACTTCTCCATTGTATGATCTTTTCTCTTGAGTCTTTAAGCTTTCCAAATAAGAGATCTAGCTCTGATACCAATTGTTGGAAATAATGGGAAGTGTGTACTGGGATGGAAGGGGTGAATCAGTACCTCTAAAACTTTTATCTCTTTTAACCTTTATCCATTGTGTAATCAATTGTATAACCAACCATCTGTTCTTTACTATCTTTGTGTAAGATATATCAACTCATAAACTTTAACAAGCATGTAAACATACATAGAAAAATTCATGAAAGTAATTGACATATAACACAAGATATGGTAACGCAGAAAACCCCTATTAGAAGGTAAAAACTGCGGTGGGGATGGCACCCACAAAATCTTCACTATCTGCAGATTGGAAGGGGATGGTTAAGGCTTACAATTTGATAAACTCTAATGATCTACCATGTTAGGATTATTATGTGGAGACTGGTTAATGTCTACTTTGTTACAAGCTTTAGCAACATTGTTTAGTGTGCACTCGGTTAAGAGATTTACAATAGGATTCTTAAATCAACCTTTCTTGAAAGGATTTATTCTATTTGCAACTCTTATTAGAATGCAGACAAAAATACTCATTGACCTAAGTGTATGCAATCTAAAAATTGATGATTAAAGATCCATTACAAATCACATGTATAATTGTACCACCTAATGTGATTGATTAATACCTTTGTTGCTCGGTAGCCTCTGTTCTTAATTCTTGATAACCAAATTCATCTTTTGTTGTTCTACTTCTTGAAACTCTCAATCTGATCCATAGATGTGCTCATTGGCTACAATCATCCTCTCATCCTCATCCTATGAATGATTACAACATCTATTTATAACATAGATTGACCTAATTAAGTTTCACATATTACAAAACTAACTCTATGATCAAAGGTTTACAACTCGACCTTGATCTCCTAGTCTACATGTTTTTAATCAGTTAGACTGATTAAAATAATTACAATAATGTTTATTGTAACTCAAGAAATGGATTTAAAACAAATCAAAACTCTATAAATATAATATAGTTGTTTTATCTTGCGTGGAAGTCAGATCCACTTTTCTCGGGATATAACTAAATTTCGGTGTCTGATGCTCGGCTTGCTCTGAAATCAGTTTGACTGTCTTTCGATGTTCCTTTTTTGAATTGTCTATCAGGTTCCTCTCTTGTCTGTTCTCTCAGTTTGCACTATATTCTTCTCATCAGGTTCCATTGTCGGTTTCCTCCTTTTGGGTTCCACTTTATCTTGTTCGAGTTTCACTTTCATTTTACACATCAAAACTGTGTCGTCAGGTTTCTCTTTTCTTAGGAATTTTGGTCTGAACTGAAAACCTGACTTTCGGTGTAGTGTAACAGATGGTTTATTACAATTGTTTTTCTCTTTGCATACTAATGGAAAAAATTTATGTCATCACTATTTGGTGAGGACTTGGAGAATTTTTAAAAGGAAGACAAAAAATTTGGAGTTTGCTGCAACAAATTTGAGGTCGGCAAGGCCCTCTGCCCCAAACTCAAATTTGGGGGCACCCTCTACAAAAAATTCAAAGGTAATTCCCCAAATTTGAATTTTTTTTATTCTTAACTCAAAAAATAGTAACCTTGCTTGTATTTGATCATTGTGAAAATTGTAACAAATGTCTTCATTTGTGGCCACTATTTCTTCAAGTCTTCTTGACATGCATTTGATCACTACATGATCTTCATTCAATATTTTCATTTTTCATCTCTATTCTCTACTATCACTGCATTCCACTTGTTAAAAACATTGTTAAGATGCATTCTTTGCACTGTATATGAGAGTAACCATTACTTTTTCTACCCCTTGCACCTTTTGAAATCATTTTTATACCTTTTAAAATATGTAGGTATCATGTATTCATTTTTCAATATTTTCCAAGGTTCTTAAGTTTCCTATTTTTTCTTTATGATTGGCTCCTTATAACTAGGCCTTTGTTATTGTTAGCAGTGCCTACCCTCTTCCATAAATCCTTATGGTTTTATTAGTCTTTGTATACTCTGATCTTTATTGTTCTTCCTTCACTATGATCATGATGATTTATGTAATGAAAATGGTGTTTCTTCCACGAGAAACTCCTTGATAGTATCTCTTCTTTGTACTCATAATAGTGAGGTCCTTTGTTGTTCATATCTTTAAAGTGTGTGATCTTTTCTCATCAATATGTTTTTTAAACCTTATGTAATATTTCCTTTTTCCGTGAAATTTTCTCCTCACTACTACTCCACAGTCTTAAATTTCATCTTTTTACTACTTTTAACATGTCTTTCTTGATCCAACTTAATGATCCAGCCTTAAATAAATCTTGGTTTCTAGCCCTGAAGGAATCAAACATTGCGATTACACCCTATTCCTTACAAAAACTCAGCAAAGGTTTGAAAGGGCTTATACATGCTTAGTATATTTGTTCTAGACCATGGAACAAGATCTTGGGCTAGGGAAAGTTACCCAACTCAAAGTCACCATTCAGAATATTCACTTTCATTTATCCTACAAAGCCTCGAAAAGGGTGTTCCTTATGGTTTTAGAACCTTCACCAAGTCCCATACACAGGCCTATGAGAATTTTACAAGAAATAATAAGGAACTTGGGTTTCTATGCAACTTTGGACTATCATGCACATGAAATTCACAATTACAGTCAACTAGGGCCTTCTTAAATAGCCTCTAAACACCAATATCTAATATAATCATGTGAATCATATGGAATAGACCAAAATTATTGACTTGCAGGACAATTTTTGGAAGTTTTCATCCACAAATAAGCAAGATATGAATTTATTTCTCTTGTTGTTTACCCTAGGACAGAATTCAGGCAGTTTTCACCAAAATTAACATAACTCCTTCAAATATTTATAAAAATTGATGAAAAAAAATGGAAATTAATTTATAATTATAGAGATATCTAGAAAAACCAAATTTTTACCATAATATTATCATACAAGTCTATACCAAGATCTGCAATAGGACTATTGCAAAGAAAATTGAAAATTGCAGTCACTAAAATACCCATATCTCCCTCAATATTGCATGAAAATACACCAAACAAGAGCCAAATGAAATATTATTCACTAATATAAATTATGGAATTAATAATACACCATTTTAAGGTTGTACATGGGTTGTGAAAGGCCTAGAAATATAGGAAAAATATTTAGAACTATAGAAAAAGGGTTTTGAACTACCAAATTCAATCAAATTGTATTCCTTCTCATTCATTCTGGCTTGCATCGATATTAAATCATTTAAATAGTGATCCCCAACCTTGGGACCGACCATAACCACCCTCTAACTAATTATAACCTCCTAAGTTGTAATTTTACAACTTTTTACAACTTTGTTGACAACAATTTCATGCAAATCTGTATTTTTACACCCTTGAACCTAAATGACCTTCAAAAGAATATGAATGGCCTTATTTTTCCCTTAAAAAATTGAAATCATCATAACATGGATCAATCCTTACATATTTGGTCAAAATTCCATCATGGCTACAAATTGCATATTGACATTTTCTTGACCATATTTTTATAATAAAGCAATATATAAAATTTTGGCCTAATTCAACTTGCTAGACCCATTTAAGGACTCTTTCACATAAAAATAACCCTCTTTTACATGGTTTTCAACTTGAAATAATCAACTTTGATAATTTTTCCTCTTTGAGGCACTCATAGAGCAAGGTTCTCCTCCGCCAATAACAAATAAGATAGTGAATAGAGATATCATTAGAAGGGATTTTCAAAAGTATTATTAGAATGGATATCATGTTCTTGTTTAATGAATGAATTATGAATGGGATTATCTTGGAAGAAGTGAAAATGTATGAGGTGATCATCGTGACATTATAGGGATATGAGTTCTTGGTCAAAATTTGGATTAAGTAAGAGTGTTTTGGTATCTTGATCTTGATATGTAGGGCTTGTTTCTTAATTCTTTGAATTATCCTCTTAACCTGGACCCAGTTCTAAGGAATAAGTAGAAGTTTGAATAGGAACAGGGGATTCTTCAGGGTAAGTGCACAAAGATGGGGGACCAAAATGGGGGTATAAGTTGCCACTTTTTAATGAAATCAAAAAGCTCTAAACTTCGACTTATCAAAAATCACAGTAAGGAGTGGAAAGAAGAGAAAAAATTTGGCATTAGTCATAAGTTGGAGAAAGAATTGTTTATGGATCCCACAACTCATAAAAAATCAAGTTACTTCCTTTGAAATACCTTCTTTTATGATAGTTTTTGCACCTTGTACGACATATTTTTACCTTCCAAACAACACTTTAGACTAAACTTACACTTTGTACAGTCACACATATGAACAAATTATCATGTCAGTGGTGTATGATATTTATCCCCTTGCATATGGCACCACCATCCATCTAGTATAAATGAAATCTATTTGGAAGTGTACATAATCCTTTCAAGGCTACCACCGTATCTTTTATAGGTCATTTGACTAGCTATAAAAAATCTACACCAATTACTACAAAAATATTATTGCATCATATGTCATACGAAAAAATCAATATCATTTTACTATACAGAAACAACAATTATTTGTTTAGGAGATGAAATATTTTACAAGGCTTTTTGGCAATAAGAGTGTCTCATCATACCTTTGTTGGAGGAATCTGGTAGAACCTTGGCAATGTTGGATGAATATTTTGCAACAGACAGTTTCTGGATCACTTGGAAAATAGTAGTTTTAACCATAGAGCATGGACACTTTCTGTCCTAATTCTAAGGGAAGGCTCCCCATGTCTATTTCTACTAAAAATAACTAACACTAACTAGAACCTAATATTATGTACTCTAAGATAATCAATTGGGCATTATATTCACCATATTCTCTTCGTTCACAATTGGTTTTTCCTCCTCCATCGTAATTCTTATTTCACGATACATGTTCTTCTTTTATAGTAATTTTTTATGTACAATATAGAAAAATTAGTGATCAAAAGCTCATAAGAGGTCAAATACTTTTCATGACTTCTTATGTGGATTTAGGAACAAAGAGGTAACATACATATAGCTCAAAGATTATAAAATTTGTTACACATTAAACACACACGCAAAAAAAATGAAAGTAGCACAAAGACTACTAGTTATCATTGGCTTGATACACTTGCTTGAAGCCTAATAAGAAAATCAAAGATTACAAGATTAATTTAAAAACATTACATTTATTTCAAACACAATAAGCATCTCAAATACTGCAACATTGGGTTCAAGTATATTTTATATAACACAAAACATACAACCACTTCCAGATAATGTCATCACATTCAACAAATCGTTCCAACACAAATTTTGAAATCAACCCACCTCTTTTATTGATTGCAATTTGATTTACAACTAAAAGCATGATTTTAGATTGCACACCCAAATTGGTAGAGTTGTGTTTTATTTCCAAAACTATCTGTGATCCTACTTCTCTCTATCATATGCATCACTGTCCTTTTCATGTTATGACAATGACTTATCATGTTACCCCTTATAGTTTTATTGCGCATAACTTATTTATGTGATTCTTTGACAATGATTCTTATAGCTCCTTGACATTTTAATTTTTGACCATTGTCCTAATACATTTTTCATTGTCCCAATACATTCTTATTACTTTTGACTCTCATATATGATCCCTACATCCTCTTTATCATATTCATAATCATGATACTATGATATCACTTTAAAAAGTGAGTTTAGGTTTGTCATTCATAACTTACTACCTTCTAATATCTCTAACCTTTTTCTACAAAATCCCACCTCATATTCTTGTATGGGGTAGTATTGGTTCTTCAAGGGAAGTTATCTTTGTAAAGTTGAGGTGAGAATCCCATAGCGTGAAAGAGAGCACTCAAAATGGAGTTACAGTGGTGGATACTGAGAATTTCCATGATGGATACCAACTTGGCATGACACAAAAGCCAACAAAGAAAAACATGAAAAGAAAAAAAAGGAGGAAAAAATGACAAAAAATGGGCAAACTTGAAATTTTAGGATTTAAGACTGCATTGCACATGTGGGAAGGACATATATGTTTACAAGTGTAATACAAAGTGAAATAATCTATGTAATTAAAACTAAATGTTCTGATTAGATCTTGAGGGTAAAAATTATGAATTCATGCTTTATTGAACCTTTTGATTCTGATATCACTATGTATTTCATGAAAGGAAGCACCTTTCAATTGGGACTAAAATTCTTGATTGCACTTGTGTTTGAAGCTGCAAAGTGCAGTGAAATGTGTAGTCAAAACTAAAAGTTCCAATTACACTATGTATGTGTGGAATCAAGTGTAATCAATTTTTTTAGTTCTTATTACGCACTGTAAAATAGTGTAATATGGGGTGTTGTTAGGATTAAAAGTCCCAAAAATTTATGTTGAAATACAATCAAAGTTAAAACCTCTGATTGCATTGAATTCTGAACCATTATAAATTGGCAGAGTTGTGTTTTATTTCCAAAACTATCCATGATCCTAATTCTCTCTATCATATGCATCACTATCATTTTCATGTTATGAAAATGACTTATCATGTTACCCCTTATATTTTTCTTGTGCATAACTTATCTTTCTGTGATTCTTTGACAATGATTGTTATTGCTCCTTGACATTTAAATTTTTGACCACTGTCCTAATAAACTATTCATTGTCCCGATACCTCTGATTGCATTGAATTATGAACCATTATAAATTGGTAGATTTGTGTTTTATTTCCAAAACTATCCATGATCCTACTTCTCTCTATCATGTGCATCACTGTCCTTTTCATGTTATGACAATGACTTACCATGTTACCCCTTACAGTTTTCTTGCGCATAAATTCTCTTTATGTGATCCTTTAACAATGATTGTTATTGGTCCTTGACATTTTAATTTTTGACCATTGTCCTAATACATTTTTCATTGTCCCAATACATTATTATTACTTTTGACTCTCATATATGATCCCTACATCCTCTTTATCATATTCATAATCATGATACTATGATATCACTTTCAAAAGTGAGGTTAGGTGTGTCATTCATAACTTATTGCCTTCTATCTCTAACCTTTATCTACGAAATCCCACCTCATCTTCTTGTTTGGGGTAGTATTGGTTCTTCAAGGGAAGTTATCTTTGTAAAGTTGAGGTGAGAATCCCATAGCGTGAAAGAGAGCACTCAAAATGGAGTTACAGTGGTGGATACTGAGAATTTCCATGATGGATACCAACTTGGCATGACACAAAATCCAACAAAGAAAAACATGAAAAGAAAAAAAAGGAGGAAAAAATGACAAAAAATGGGCAAACTTGAAATTTTAGGATTTAAGACTGCATTGCACATGTGGGAATGACATATATGTTTACAAGTGTAATACAAAGTGAAATAATATATGTAATTAAAACCAAATATTGTGATTAGATCTTGAGGGTAAAAATTATGAATTCATGTGTTATTGAACCTTTTGATTCTGATTGGACTATGTATTTCATGAAAGGAAGCACCTTGAAATTGAGACTAAAAGTCTTGATTGCCCTTGTGTTCGAAGCTGCAAAGTGTACTGAAATGTGTAATCAAAACTAAAAGTTCCAATTACACTATGTATGTGTGGAATCAAGTGTAATCAATTTTTTTAGTTCTTATTATACACTATAAAATAGTATAATATGAGGTGTTGTTAGGATTAAAAGTCCCAAAAATTTATGTTTAAATGCTATCGAAGTTAAAACCTTTGATTGCATTGAATTCTGAACCATTATAAATTGACAGAGTTGTGTTTTATTTCCAAAAATTTCCATGATCTTGTTAGATATTTTTCTTGCAGAATCCAAATGAAGCATCAATGCTTGAATCTATGAATCCCAACTCCTAATTCTAGCAAGTAAAAGACTAACTAACGAGGATTAAATCCTCCTTCACTTTGAGCTCCACAGACTCAGGCGGGTGTACCTCTTGAGACTTATTTCTCTACAGTAAATCTTACAGTGGATTAAGTGTCTTGAACACTGATATTCAACATGAATACATGACTATAGACACCTAAATCTGATTAACACATCTAATCATATTTAGTGCCTTTTAGGACATATCAGCTAAGTAATTAAGCATTACCTAATTGACCTATGTCATCCCCTAGCCCTAATTAATTCAATTAATTGGCTATAGTCCTGATTAATTATTAAAAGCAACCAATAGCTTAATAATTAATTAAAAACCTATTCCCCTATTATTGAATCAATATGTTATTTATGCAATTCAATTCATTAATATTCCCTTTAACCCCTAACCTAACCTATCTCAACCACATAACCCTGAGTTCAAACTCAACCCAACCCTTTCACACATGCTAACCTAACCAATCCCAACCACCTAACCCTGAGTTCAAACTAATCCCAACCTCTTCACACATGCTAACCCTTCCTTATCCCCCTAATCACCC
>MU227655.1:132015-145478 GCA_018584345.1 Thuja plicata
AATTCATCATCCATCTTGGGTCCTTACGTCCCTCCATCTCCTATCTTTCCTCAAGATCAACATAGATGCATACCCTTGAATCCTTTTCATCCATCCACCCATCTAAACCAATCATATTCTTCTTCTTTCTCCACAAGTCCCAAGTCTTTTGGAAGAAACTTGAATGTTAAACACAAAAAAAATAAGCAATACAAGAATCCATCTAAAAAATAAGATCACCATGTCTCCTCTAATCAACATGGGGGCATAAAGTCAAAAGAGATAACTAAGAAAAAAACTACAAGACAAGTATGGGTTCCAAAATCCATCATTGAAGATATTCTCTGTAAATCATCAAAAAGAAATGAAAAGCCTATGACTATATGGATTCCAAAGTCTCTCTTGAAAGAGTCTCATGTTGAGAAACAAGTGAAGTTGACATTCAAGCTTTCAAAGGCTTCCACTTCATTAATGTTGATCTTTCCTTCCTTTATGTCTACCCTTTCACAATCCTTCCATTCACTATTCTTCTACCTTCTATCATTTTTCCTCATTTATCTATTCCTCCTATCTTCCAACCTCACTCGCTTTGCATAAATCTTTATCCTCCATTTTTCTCTTTCATCTTCCTTTCCCTATCAACATCTTTGAGAATATCATTTTGAATCCTTAGCATATCAAGGTTTATCCTTTCAAGGAGCATTATCTTAAAAGCTTGCCTTCTTCCAAAAAAATTAAAATATTAAAAAAAATATATATTAAAAAGAAAAATAAAATAAAAATTGTCCTATGGTGAAAACCACTCCCTTGTGGCACCTTGGATAGGTACCATGATGAAAACCTGGCAATCAAGCATCATGCGTAGTTCTTCTATATCTTTAATCCATTTTGTATTCTCTCTTTGATCTTGACAATGTTGATCTATACACGAACATTTGGGATATCTTGTGAGCTATCTTACGATGATCTTTCTTTCGTTCCTCTCATGTTTTCATCTCTATCTTACTCCATTCATTTTCTCCTATCACTATCCTTCTCCCCTTTGATCTTGATCTAAAAAAAAAAAAAGAGTTTGGGTACTCTTTTTCCCTAGCTTGGGTACTCTTGAGGAGTTTGCCTTTGAGGATTTCTTCCCTTCATTCTCCTTCATTCTCCTTCATTCTCTTGTCTTCCATCTCTTCCACCAGCTTGCTAATCCCTCTTGTCCTCCACCTTGCTAAACATTAGGATTGCGCGATGTGATCTTGCTTGAGAGTTTGATGCCCATTCTGTCTGGGGGCATCCTTTGTAAATAATTATTGATCCTGAAAAATTAAAAAAAAATGGTATATTGTCAAAAATTCTAAAAATCAGAAAATGTCCTGAAAAAAATGATCATCTTAGTGAAAACCTAGCAATAGGCGCTTTGATGTATCTCCAAAAAAATTATATATTCCAAAAATACAAAAAAAAATTAAAAAATTCAAAAAATTCAAAAAAAATAGAAAAAGGCGCCTTGGTAGCAAAAATTCAAAAAAGTTATAAAAAATCCTTAAAAAATGAAGAAAAAAAGAAAAAATTGTAATAAAATCCAAGTGGTGAAAACCTAAAAACGAGCGCTACTTGAGGCCTTTGCACCCCTATTTCTTAGCGCGTGTTCTCAACACTTAGCCTTTCTCTATCATGCCTTGTCCTTGTTGCCTTGGTTTGGAATTAGTCTTTGTCTTTTTCTAGGGGGCATACCTGTGTTAGCTTTGGTCTCTTGGATGCGTTAGTCTTTAGGACACCTCACAAATGGTGTTTTTGAACACCACCCCAACTGTATTTTTCAATACAACCCTTGACATCGAGTGTTTTTCAACACTTATCAATTTGGTCTTACCCTGTTTTGTCATGTGGTCTTGCCTTCTTGCAAGCATTCGATCCTTATCCTCGGAACTCAGTATCAGTTAACACACTTAAATGTTTAAACACAACACTTAATGCTTGAGATATGTCATGATATTTTCTTTGTGTGTTGACCGTTATTGATTTTCGTTGAGTGTCCTTGTCTAATAAGTCTCTCCGTGATGCATAGCTAGAGGACTTGGGGTATGGGGCATGTTTTTATTTGCTTCCTGCTTTATGTTTAACTATTTTTGCACAACCGTTCTGCTGGTCATATTGGCCTCTATGCCTTGATGTGAGCATGGTTTTTCTATATTAAATTGGGTAAGCTAACATCACAGTCATCTTGACCTTTATGTCTTTGATGCTTATGTTAGAATCTTTCCACATTCTAATCTGTTATAAATAGTATTCATATCTTCATAGTTGCACTTGTGACTAGTGATGATTGTGTGATTTTCCAATGTTCGTTAATAATGGCCCAATGATGAAAATAAGTTCCTTAACATTCTTTAATGAATGATGAACAAAAAGTCCTATGTTACAGTTGCTCTATTGCAAGTACACCTTTGCATTTTCATATAGCTTGCATTGTTAGACCTCATGTTAGTTTGCATTTTTAGGCTGCATTATGAGTTTGAGCTGAGGGTTTTCCTTCATCTTTCTTTTGGACTTTTTAATCAACTGTGATCACGTTCTGATCTTCATTTCCTTATCTTCTTTCGTGATCTCAATCAAAATTTTCTATCTTAAACAATTGATTAATTTTGGGGCATTCTCTTTCTTCTCTCCATTTCTTTCCACCTCTTCCAAACTTCTATCTTCCATTTTCTTTCACCCCAATTCTTCTTCTTCTTCTTCTTCTTCTTCTTCTTCTTTTCTTCTAATTCAACCTTGGGGCATAATCTTTTATGCTTAATGATCTACCTTGGTTCTGTGATCTTTATATCTTTCATCTTACATCAAGAACCTTATATTTAGTTTCATTTTATCAAAATTTATCAATTTTTTGTTTCTCCTCTATCTCATTTCGATTTCAATCATGAGGGGGCAGTACCTATCAAACTTCAATCTTTGATTCAGCTTTATCAATTATACTAGTCTTGCTTGAGATTCTTATCTCTGACATGTCAATTACTTATTTCGGTGTTGACTTTGTCTTTTTTAATTGTGCTTATTTTTGTCCTGATGTGTTCCCAAATCGATCACACGTCTAGGTTGTTTTGTGATCCCAAGTCAACCTCACACTTCAACTGCATTCTTTGATTACATGTGTTCCTGAATTGACCACACATTAGTCAAAGACGGGCAAATGTATGCACCCTAAAATGGTTGCCTAGACTTTGGACCCCATTTTATCATTTTATCAATTTATAAATTTCCTGAATCAATGCTTTGCAATATTTTCAATTCAAATCAATTTCCTTGATCAAATTGTAATTAATTCTATTATTTCAATATTTCCTAAGGTTTGATCATTTTTATTTAATTAAAAGATTTAATATCCCTTTTAATTGAATAGAATTTATCTTATTTAATTAAAGTAAATTTCTCCCTTTTAATTAAATTAAATTCCTCTTATTTAATTAAATTCAATTTCCCCCATTTAATTAAATAAAATTCTTCTAATTTATTTAATTAAAATAAAACCCCTCTTTTAATTAAATAAATAAAAATCTCCACTTAAAGCACTTTATTTGTTGAAAAATGCAATAAATTAAATAAAAATCCCTTTTTCATCACATCTTCCTAAGTGGTGGGTTTTTGCCTCTTAATCTCAACCATTGATTATTTCTTTTTGCCTCTTAGTCTCAATCGTTCACTTTTCTTTATAAGGAAATCTCTCCTTCTCATTTTCATATTAGGTTTACATAGTATTGTTATGCTGCAAGTTTGGAGAGCAATTTTGGCGGAGGATTTGAGCACTTGAGCTTGGATATTGTAACTTCTCTCTTCTTGTCTTCTTCTTCTTGCATCCATGGCTATTCATATAGATTATATTCATGTTTATTTTCATAGATTAGATTTGCATATTTCCTTTCATAGATTAATCATGCATTGTTATCATTTAGATTAATTTTTTTTCATGCATTGTTATCATATAGAGTAGATCTCATTTTCATGTATCGAATCTCTCATTTCATGGTGTACTTGCATAGGTACTAACTAGGTCAATCTGAGGGCCTCCATTACACACCTTTTCACTCCATGACTAGAGAGCTATGAGTCGATATTTGAGGCCTCATTCTTGAGCAACCTTGGATGGAATGATTCATAGAAGTGTGACTCGTTTTCATCACACATTTTTTGGGCTTCATTCGCTTGTCTTACATGCAAAGCTCTTCTTGACGATAGATCCCCTTATAGGTAGGGAAGGATTTTGTTTTTACCTCATTGGTCAACTCAGTTACAGTTCTATTCCCCTTAGTTACAGTTCTCATCACCCCTCAATTCACAGTTCTCTGTGAACCAAAATTTGAAGCCCAAACCAAGTTGACCAATGAGGTAAAAACAAAATCCTTCCCTACCTACAAGGGTATCTATCGTCAAGAAGAGTTTCACATGTAAGACAAGAGAATGAAGCCCACTCTATCAAGATCACCACAAATAGTGTTCATAGGGCCTAATTACTATGTGAAACATGTATGCAAGAAAATAAATCTAGGTCCATTTTAGAGCACCAATTGGAAATTTGATCTATGAAAGCAAGAAATAGTCAAGATAAACACATGAGATGTTCATTTTATTTTCAAAATCCAAATGTTATAGAGATGCAAAAAAATACCTCAGATCCAAAGCCACGCAAGTATTATTTTTTTAATCCACGCAAGTCGAAGCAATCTTCACGAACTCTCCAACAAGCAAACAAGTAAACAAGATATGCAATGTATATTAAACTTATGCAAACCCTATGGTTAGATCTGAAAATAAATTGTTAGGAGCAATAATAACCAGAAAATAATCTAAATGATAACTCACATCATGCATGGAACAATGTGAAAAATAAGTGCAAGCTAAGGATTTGAATTGAAAATATTGCAAAGCATTGATTCAGGAAATTGATAAAATGATAAAATGGGGCCCAAAGTCTAGGCAACCATTTTAGGGTGCATACATTTGCCCCTCTTTGACTAATGTGTGGTCAATTTAGGAACACATGTAGTCAAAGAAATTGATTAATTGAAAATATATTGATAGGACAACCTTGTGGTAAGTCCTTACCAACAACCTATCTATATTGACCAAACACCACAATACCCTCCGTAAAACCCTCTGTATTCACTAGCTCCATTTGACCCCTATCTCATGAGAGGGATCAACATGCCAGCAAATAACAATCCCCCACCAGCCAATTCAAAATGGGAGGAAATGAAGAATGCTTTAAAAGAGCTACGTGCTGGAACTGAAGCAAAGACCTTCAAATTTGAGGAAGTTTGTCCTTACCTATTTGATAGATCTATCAATGCCATACCCTTCTCCAAGCACTTTGAAACACCCAAGTTTGACAAATATTAGGGGAAGGGAAATCCTATGTGCCACATGAAAGAATTCTACATGACATGCCAAGAAGTGGCCTATAGTGATTACTTCCTCATGAGGATATTTCCCAAAATCTTAGGAGAGAGCGCTCTTGAGTGGTTCTACAAGATCCCTTACAGAACAGTCTCTACTTTCACCAAAATATCAGAGAAGTTTGTGGCCCAATACGCACACAATGTTGAAAATGAATTGTCCCTACTCAGTTTATGTAATTACAAATAGAAGGCAGGAGAAAGCTTGGCAGATTACCTTCAGCATTGGCAAGGACTTACCACAAGGTTGTCCTATCAACCCCCCGAGCAACATCTCATCAAGATCTTTATTAACAACCTTCATCCCAAGCTTTCCTATCATATGTGCATGAATTTTGTACAGACGTATCAGGACATTAGAATCAAAGGCATGGATCTTGAAAGAGGTCTCATAGAAGATGGTGCCATAAAGCAATATAAAGAATCACAACCTGACAGAGGCAATAATGATCGCTCCAAATATTGGAAAAAAAATGAAAAATGTCGTAACTGATGGATCCACTGACACTAAACATGTCCAGATTGTTATGGTAGGTCCTCAAGCATCCACTCCCACATACCAACAACCACAACACTATCCGCAGAATTCCCTAGTGCAGGCATACCAACAACCACCGCACTATTAATAGAATTCCCCCACACTGACCTATCAGAAACTACAATATCAACAAGTTCCACCTCCCCCAGCATGTCACCAAGCAACCCAATACCAACCCACACCACAACAAACCATACGTCCGTAGCAAGCTAACCAACCCAATTATCACCATAATCCCCAGCATTTCCAGCATCAGACTAATGCAATATCAGTCCAGTAGGGACAGAGCAGACCAAGAAGAGATCAAAATGCACCTAAGCACACGTTCACCCCTTTGGGTGAACCTATCGATGTTATATTCCAAAGAATGGCAACAACAAACCTGGTAGTCTGTCCTCCACTGATGCAACCTTTTGATCACTCTTCTCCAAAACCACAATGGTTTAATGCCAACAAATATTGTGACTACCACTATGTTAAAGGACATGCCACGATCAAGTGCATGAAGTTAAAAAACTACATCCAAGACCTAATTGATCACAAGGATATTGAAGTAGATTCTACAAACAAAACCTCACCCAATAGCAATTTGAAGATCTATCAAAATGCGTTCCCAAACCATTACAATAACACGGGACCTACCAACACACACATTGCTTCAATATCCAATCAGGACAAAGGAAAACAAAGTGCACATACTAGTAATAACACTACCACTCATGTTGAGTATGGTAGCATCATCGATTGTATATCCCAAGTTGAGCCATCTGTCAATGTCATTCATGTGAAAGGCACTGATACTAATTATGTTGTTACCACACATCGTAGACACATAACTATTGTCAGTGCTAGTACTACCTCATCCTCTGGGGCACAATATAACTTATTGGAACATCTATGGAATACACCCGCCCAAATATCCATCTTGGATCTTTTGCACACATCACTAGTCCATCAAGAGATCTTGAATAAATATTTATAAGAGTCATGTGTTCCCAACAACATAGATCCCGGTCACTTTCAAAACCTTGTGGGTCACTTATCCACATCTTATGCTATCTCTTTTAAACCCACTGACATGCCATCTGTTGAGCTTGATCATATCCTCCCTCTTCACATCGTCGTCATGGTCCCAAACTTTGCTGTTAAGATAGTCATGATAGATAATGGTTCGACCTTGAATCTATGTACTATAAAAAATTTAAAGGAATTGGGATACACTAAAGCTGATATCATGAATGATGTCATCATAATCAAAGCCTACAACAATCTAGAACAAACATCATAAGGTACAATCTCCTTGCCCATTCAACTGGGCCTAGCAGTACAAGAGACAATTTTCCATGTGGTCGATCTTGACCTCCCATACAACATCCTCCTTGGACGCCCATGGATTCACTCTATGCAGGCCATCCCTTCCACCTATCATCAGTGTATCAAGTTTCCACACAATGGAGTTTAGATCACTATCCATGCAGATCCCAAGCCCTTTGCATACTGCCATGAGTTGGAAGCCTCCCATCCATATTCAAATCATTGTCCTGGGACTGACCTTGACACATCTATCACCAGTTCCTCCACAACCCTTCCAAATCCAAACACCATCCTTGCATCCACTCTATCCACTGTCAAGATTGACCACCAAGGCTATGGAGAATATAGTCTAACTAATGCCTTCACTGTTGGAGCCCTCCCGGCTGATCCACATACCCATGGGCATCCAACTAGTTACAATGAGAAAAATCCACCTGAACTAATGCAATTGGGTCCTACCACCTTTCTTTCTCATGACATTCTGAATAGCCAGGAAATAACACCTGATATCAATCAATGGCTCTACAAAGATTCCACACCTACCAAATTTGGGTTTTCTGCATTTGAAACTCAGGCAATTAAAGTCAATAAGGAGAATAATTTGCCTAATACAATAGGACTTCAAAGATAAGAAAATGCACCAAAATTGATTAGGATATTAGGTACCAATTTTGGGGTGTTACACTGACAGTGGCCTCCTGAATCACTTCAAAGATAAATATCCCTCTGCTCACAAATTGGTCACCGAAAAGTGGAACTATCAAGGAGGTGGACTAGGCTCTAAAGAACAAGGCATGAGAGCCCCCATTGTGCCCTCCAAACTTCAAAAGCATATTGGTCTGGGATTTGAACATGATACATCTGGCCTTGGCCATAACATGACTAGGGGCACTAAGGAAACTAGTCTAACCTATCACATTCCCCTGGGTAACATATGTGAATTCGAAAATATCCCAGAAGAGAAAATTGTGAGAGCTTTTGACGATGAAATTTTCCTCGGTAACTCCGTCCTTTGCCAATTATCCCTCCACTTCATTGAACTTCCACTCCTCCATCCCAAACTCATTAATTGGGACCAACCATGCGTCATCCTGATAGACAAGTTTGAAAGCATGGTCGCGCTCCTAAACTTCATGGTAGCTACAGATCAGCAACCAGATTGGGGGTAGACTTCCACACATGTATACACCTTGAACCCTAGCCCCAAAATTTAAAAGAAAAATAAAAAATAAAAAAATGTATCTCTTAGTGAAAACCCTTCTAGGGAACTATCAGATCAAAAAAAAAGAAAAAATAAAAGGTGTATCTCCTGGTGAAAACCTTTCTAAGGTGCCAGGAGATGGAGATTCTCCTCTCCCTATCATCCATGATTACAGGTCAGAACAGTCATCTATTCTCATCGAGGAAACCCAACCTGTTAATCTGGGTACAAAGGACCAGCCTCGCCTCACTCACATTGCAACATCCTTGACAGAAGCAGAAGAAATAGCCTTCACAACTCTTTTAAGAGAATATCTAGACATCTTTGCATGGTCCTACTCTCACATGCCTGGCTTGGATCCAGAAAGCTCTGAAAAATGCATCCCAAAGTTGCATTAATGGTCAAAATAGAACTTGAAAAGATCTTAGCAGCTAGCATCATCAAAGCGATAGATTAATCAGACTGGATTTCAAATATGGTCCTAGTATCTAAGCTGGATAACTGCATCAAAATCTACTCTGACTTTCGAGATCTCAACAAAGCATGTCCAAAAGATGACTTTCCATTGCCTAATATCAACATGATAGTGGACCTCACTGTCGGACATGAGATGTTGTCTCTCATGGATGGATTTTCAGGATATAATCAGATCTGTATAGCAGAATGATATCAACATAAGACAACATTTACAACCCCATGGGGTACCTTCTATTACAACATGATTTCATTTGGGCTCAAGAACGCTGGAGCAACATATCAGAGGGCCATGACCGTCATCTTTCACGACATGATCCATAAGATCCTTGAAGATTACGTGGATGATATATTAGCTAAATCACAAAATAGAATGGATCACCTAAATGATCTAGAGGTAGTGTTTGATTGACTTCAACATTATGGTCTCAAGCTAAATCCAAAGAAATGTGTCTTCGGAATTACATCAGGAAAGCTCCATGGCTTCATCGTATCACAACGTGGCATCGAGATAGATCCTAAAAAGGTTAAAGTAATCATGGACATGCCTCCACCAAAGACACTTAGATAGTTGTGCAATCTACAAGGAAAGCTTCAATCAGTGTGCCGCTCCATATCATAGCTTGCAGACAAATGCCAACCTTTCACACATTTGCTGAGGAAAGATCATAGTTTCAAATGGGATCCTATATGCCAAAGAAGCTTCAACAAAATCAAGGAATATCTGGCAAATTCACCTATTCTAGTGCCACCTACACTAGGAAAACCTCTCATATTATATATATCTACAACAATAATAGCACTAGGGGCACTCCTAGCCCAGTTAGATGACAATGGAAAAGAGCATGCTATCTACTACATCAGCCGCACTTTGGTGGGTTATGAGCTAAATTATACACCAATGGAAAAATCATGCCTAGCACTGGTCTTCACTACTCAATATCTTCGTCACTACATGCTCAGTCACACAGTCAAGCTTATATCAAAAGTAGACCCACTCAAGTATCTTCTATCTAAAATAGCTCTCACAGGCCACATTGCTAAATGGGTAATGCTTCTCAGTGAGTTTGACATCCAATATATCGACAGAAAATCCATCAAAGTTCAATTCATCACAGATAAATTAGCAAAGGCACCATTGATCGACGCATATCCATTAGTCATGGATTTTCCTGATAAATATCTATGCATGATCAAAGAACAACCAGCCTGGAATTTATTCTTTGATGGTTCATATACATCTCATGGTTCTGGGGTAGGAATCCTATTTGTTACCCCACAAGGTGACTACATCCCAAAATCATTCAAACTGGGATTTCCTTGCACTAACAACATAGAAAAATATGAGGCATTGATTGTAGGACTCAGCATGCCCATCCAGTGGAACATCATGGATATCCAAGTCTTTGGTGATTCTCAACTAATCATAAAGAAAGTGTCAGATGAATTCCAAACAAAAGATGATAAGTTGTTACCTTACAAAGAGATGGTAGATAAAATGAAGGATCATTTCATATATCTACAAATCACCCAAGTGCCACGTCTACAAAACAAAGCTGTCGATACAATGGCTACAATTGGGTCTCTTCTAGAAATACCATGTGATGCAACACAATATGAGTTCTTGGTTGAGCAACTTCACATGCCAGCTTATGAGAGTGATGATGTTAATCAGGTCTGTGTCTTGGTTGGTCCTCAGTCGCCATGGTACCATGACATCCATGCTTATCTAAAGAAAGGTATCATATCCCCCCATCTAACAAACACCCAATGCCAAAACCTTATTCGAAGAGCTTCCCACTACACCATTGTAGCTGACACCTTATATCGTCGTGGTTATCACAATGTTCTCTCTAGGTGTTTAGATGAAGTTGAAGTTGCCCAGGCATTGCGAGAAGTGCACGCTGGAATCTGCGGTGCCCACATGAGTGGCATGGTCCTAGCTAAACAGCTTCTTAGAGTCGGGTATTATTGGCCTACTATGGAACATGATGCCTGTGAATTTGTAAAAAAATGCTTACCATGTGAGCAGCATGCAAATATGATCCATGCACTAGCACAAGAGCTACATCCTATTGTGCCTTCTTGGCCATTCTCATGTTGGGGTTTCGACCTCGTTGGTAAGATCACTCCCCTGTCCTCTGAGGGACACAAATTTATCATCACAGCAACTGAATACTTTAAGTTTACTAAGTGGGTTGAAGAAATCCCACTTACCCTTACGACAGGCATCCAAATCTCCAAGTTTATCCTATACCACATTGTTTGCTGCTTTGGCATTCCATCCACCATTTTCATAGATCACAGTTCACCATTTGAAAATCAGTATATGGTCGATCTGTGTGAGTGCCTCCCATCCATCATCACTTCTCTAGCTCATATTTCCCACAGGGTAACGGCCAAGCTGAGGCAACCAACAAAACACTTCTAAAAATCCTAAAGAAGGTTGTCAATGATACTGGTCATGACTAGCACCTCCAAATTAATCCCACCCTTTGGGCCTATCGCACTTCCTTCCACACTCTCACAGGAACCACTCCATATTCCCTTGTCTATGGTGCCAAGGTTGTCTTACCAATTGAGGTCAAACTACCATCCTTATGGGTATCTCTCAAAGACCTATTCATAGATGAAGACTACAGAGTAGCAAGACTCACACAACTTGATCTCCTTGATGAAAAGCGCCAGCAAGCATATGACCACTTGGTCGTATATCATAATAGATTAAAGAAAAGCTATAATAATAAGATTCACCCACACCAGTTCCAGGTAGGGGACTTTGTGCTCAAAGAGAATCAGAAAGTGGGCGCTAATCAGGAAAAGAAGGGTAAGTTTGAAGTTACCTGGAAAGGCCCATATATTGTCACTACATGCTTCAGTTCTAGGGCATATCAATTATCTACTCCTGAAGGAGAACCCTTGAATGATCCAATCAATATCATTCATCTCAGGCGGTTCTATGCCTAGCAGTTGATCAATTATTCCAATTAATCTAAAAAATCCAAAAACATTGTAAAAAGTCTTGAAAAACTCATTGTCTTGGTGAAAATCGGGTACACAGACACCTTGATGATAGCAAAAAAAAAAAAAAATTTAAAAAAGAAGAAAAAGAAAAGAAAAAAAAAGATCAAGAGAAATCACTCATCCAATGGTGAAAACTTGGCAATCAGGCACCTTGGAAAAGTATGTGTGGTGAAAACCTAGCAATCAGGCGTCACACATAGTGGGCCATATCATTATCTATCAAACTCTCATTCTCCTCTATCTCATTCATTCCACTCCACTTTGGCCTAATGCTTACCTATATTTCCTAGATGTTCCATTATCACTCGCATCAATCAGCATTGGTCCTCCTATCCTACATCCTGAGCTTTTGTACATATCCTTCATGTATATAATCATCTGTCCCATTTGTATATATGTTTTCCTATCCCAATCCTTGAGCTTCAGTCCTGTAAATATTGTGTCTTTGTTAGTCTAGTCTTGTATCTAGTCCCGCTTGTACATATCTCGCGTCCTTGGTCGATCTCCTTGCAGAAAGTGATCCAGTTCCATTCCGAATCCTGTGCTTTAGAAAGTTCCTTATGACAAAATGTTGTTTCAGAAATTTGATCATCATCACATCTTTTGGTCAATCAGATACACACATGACCTCTCCATGGAAATGGGTCCTTGAGGGTGTATCCTTCTTCTCGTTGACCTAAATCCAATCATCTTTCAGGAAATGAGTCCTTAAGGATGTATCCTTCCTCTCATTGACCTAAATCTAGATCATCATCATCACTAACTTCTTGTAGGATGTATTCTTCCTCTTGACCTAATCTCAATCCAATCATTATCCCATATCATTGATCTCTCTGGCAAAAGGTGTCTTGTTATTGAATTTTTGATCTTGAAATTTGATTTTGGTTCTTGGTTATCATTCTTGATTCTTTCAATTGTTCTCCTCCTCAAAGTTGCCACGATTCTTTATATCCTGGTACGCTGCGAATGGATGCACCTGGGATAGGGAGCTTGATCTTTTTTTTCTCTGCTTGTGAGTCAATCGAATATGACCCTTGCATGTATGTAATCCATTTAGGTTTGCATGCTGCACTTGGAAAATTTTGTTTGCTTATGGGATCTTCCAGCATCATTTACACCACGGTTTTTTCTGGGACCCATGTGTGACGTTGGGTCAACCCTCGTGTGTTTGTTGTATCTGTCCTCTGCAACATTGGTGACAAGGCCTCATGTTCCTAGTAACCTTGATGTGGTCTCTAGCATTTCTATATCAAAATAAGTGCTCAACTACATGGCGGTATTCCATCCTGGAATACCCCTCGCTCAAGCTTCATGAAAAAATCCCCCCATCCCCTCCCCAGTGTAGCATTTCCTTTTTAGTCCAATAAAATCTTGTCTCACACCTAACCCTTCATCCTTGATGCAAACCTGACTATCCCATCCCTCATTCTTCTATCCCCCCCTTCCTTTTTCTTCTATCCTATCTCTCCTGGCCATCTCTTTTCGAGATGCCGCC
>MU227655.1:146174-166621 GCA_018584345.1 Thuja plicata
TCTTACACCCTCTTTATGAGCCTTATCTTCTAGAGGCTTCTTGGTCCATTTTCCTAAATGGTCACATTCCTCCCTACTTTCAACCCAATAATATTGTGACAAGTGTCACAATTTGATGCACTTGAAGAAGCATAATCCATGTACTCTCTTCTAGTGGCATCCTGACCTTTCTTTAGCTTTGCATCTGAACCACCCATTTTCAACCCCATTTCCTATAAATAGAAGGCTCATTCCTTCACATTTCATCCATCTTTTGAAGCAACATCATAATGTCAGTTTTAGCTTAGATATTCCAATCTTGAAGAGTAAACTTATAATGTCAGTTTAGAGAATATACCTTTGAAGCTTGGAGCACATCTTTAGCACACATCCATAAGCATGAACACATCAAAAAGGGGAGCTTCGATTTGGTTTTGAGGAGGTTTTGAACTTCCTTGTTTTCTTATTGTTTAAGTTTTTCTTATTCGGTTCAATCATGTATGTAATTTGGATTATTAGTTGTTGAGTGTTTTGATTCATTATTATGCTCCCTTACTTCTAATTTTCATAGCTAACAATGAAAAAATGTAAAATAAAGATTTGGTTTAGTTTTTAGATTGACATGCAACCCTAACCTAGACCAGTGCCAAATCCTAGGGTATAGAATCAATAAGAATGCATCTCAACCATACGAGATTTACAGAACTAACTAAAACCCAAACAAAATGCCTTACACCTTGCTCTCTACAACTCGAATCTTAAATCATCAAATTCATATATAAGTTCAAAACCCCCTAAAATATGTTTAAAGGAATTACACTCCCCTTAAAATTAACCTGAAATATATATCAAAACTTACCTTACAAGTCTATGAATTTAAAATGCCTTACAAACTAAATTCATATGAATCCAAACATACATCTGAAGGCAATAAAAAACCAAGAAGGGATCCCAAAGCTATTTCTATTCATCAAGATAATTTCAACACATTTTATATCTTCTCAGACTGCTAAAATTTAAGAAACAAAGTCTGGACCAAAACTGGCATTCCTGCCTTGATAGATCAAAAAATTGACCGACCCTTTTACAATGGAGAAAAGAAAAGATATAGAGAGGGGAAAAAAAATTTCACCCTAACTGCCACGTGTCTTCTTCCAACAAACTTTTGCAAATATCTGATCTCTCCAAAATATGATATTTGATCTGATTTCATGAACAAACTCTACCCACTTGCCTCTAAAAAAATCCTGTGAATGCTCCTTTCATAAAAATATTTCAAAAAACTATTACAATGTGCACATTATTTTAATTTATGCATTCTTATTCTAATTTTCTGTGCAATTTTGATTTACTTTCACTTTAATACTTTTATTTATCCCTGCATAGACAATAATCTTTAAATCCTTCTTATTGTGTATTTCTGCACATTTCTGTAACTTGCATAGGTCTCTTTTTTGCATATTTTGCACATAACTCACCAGATTTTGCCACTTGTCACTTGTTGGTTTTCTCTTTTTTATCTCCATTTTGGTGCAAGGAGAGGGATGATGTAAGTTTGTGGAACGTGGTGTTCAACCTCAATTCCCCATTCTTTTTTCACATTTATAAAATCGACTTCCATGTCTTATGTAGTTCTTTCTACAAAATCATAAGAGACTTGCACTAAACTGGAATGTGCATATCCACCATTAACAATGTCACTCATATAGTGTGAATTTTTATTCACCTTAGACATAGAGGAAGGAACTTTGATAGTGTGCAAATTCTCTACTTTCAAGTAGTCGACATCAGTGTCTCCTGTATATGGAACATTTTCATTAAACGTATGAATAATGCCTTCTTTTGGCATGGTTACATGGTTGATATCAACAACATTTAGTTTTTCCTTGATTGCATAATCCATGGCTAAAAACTCACTTTGCAGTTCATTTATATTGTAATAATTAACATAATTCATATGAATATCAGATACAATTATTGGATTAGTACCATAACTAACTGCCACAATGCTATATTTTTCATTTCTCCATTGACAAGATCTTTTTTATCATTAACTTTATCTGTGGGATATTCATAGGAGATCTATGACAAGATCAAAATCATGCACATCTAAATCATTTGACCAGGCTTTCTTTGATAAAGCTCGAATGCATAGACAAACTCTTCAAGCATCTCTCTTCTCCACAGCATCAGGTGGAGAGAATAGATCTACACTAGTGATCCCCATCTTCTTACAGATCTTTAGAAATGCATCAATATATGAATAAGGAAAATACTTGCTACTCATCTTTCCAAAGTGATTTGCTTCTACAATTGGAGAGTCAATCTTTACGCCAAATTTATTTTCCATCAATTTACTGATTAGCTTTGAAATTTTATACATGATTTATCCATCTGCAATTAAATCTGCTACAGTTTCATCTTCATTATAATTTTTCTCTAAAACGTTCTCCATCCATATTTTAGCTTGTCTTTGTAAAATGACCCAAATCATACACATTAGCCTTTCAAATGGAATTCAAAAAGTGATCAGATGGCTTCCTGGAGTACTCAAAACTAGAAGACTAGGATATTTCTACATTTATCACTACCCTGCAAAAAAAATCTTCACGATCCTTCCTGAAGTGGGAGATTTTAATCTCCAAAGTTGACCATTTATTACAAAATGCAAAAACACTTGTTAACATAGTATAAACTGATTCTGGAATCAACTTTGAAAGAATACCAAGTCATGCCTTGAGACTTTCCTATTGATCTTAGTAGTAGACTTCCATAAAAGGAGTACAGATCCACAACTAGCATCTCAAAAAAACCATTTAATACAAAGTTACCATACTCTGAAAGCGACTCTTCTGCAATTTTAATTCTGTCAACACTAGCAATCTGCACAAATTGCTTTTGATTTTGATTTCATTAGCCTATCAAATGAGACCCTTATGGTCTGAAATATTGGATATAGATTCAATTTCACATAGATAATACAAGCCTTCCATTAATTTGTTCTAATGGTCAAAAATTCAACCAACACTTCTCTTTAAAATCAGCCCCTTAACAACCTGCTCATTTCCAAACTCAGTGAAATTGAAAGATCCCCAATCCCAGTGACCTTGGAATTTACTATATGTTTCAAAATTTGAGGCTTTGACTAACATTTGGTATCTCTAAATGGTCTTGGCTGAATTCTGATTTCTTTGTTTTGTACTTGTGTTTTTCTAGTTTTTGGATTTTTTCAAAAATAAAACAATTGCACAACAAATGGAAAATAAATAGCATTTAAGAAATGTAAATCCTACTGCAATTCTTATTATTACTGAATTCTGAAATAGTACATACCTGACTCATTCATCAATATGATATATTAGCTTCAAGAAAAGTCAGAATAAACATACAATATTGTCCATCACAAGAATAAATGCCAGCTACATGGGAATGCTTGATGTGTGCCCCAAATCTGAAGAAGATGTTGTAAATAACCCACCAAAGCATCAATGAATGCTAAGCCACCCAATAATGAGAAAAGGGCTTTCTCTAAACCCCACATGAGCTACTGGAATGAAAGGCCTGCAAGAAATAAGTTGGCTTCCAAGATGAAAGTAACTCTCTCCCACAATTGCAATGTCAATACCAAATTGATCACTTCCTCTGTCAATTCAAATGCAATGAAATACCAATCCAATCACCAGAGACTTGCTGAGGTTTGCATCCCAATAGTCCAGACTTGAGGATTTTGTCCCAAGCCACAAATCGCCCTCCAGAGAAATTTCACAATTCAAGAGTTTCAAAAATGTAAAAAGGTAATCAGCAATTAAGCTTCCATCTCTTTATAACTCCTCTCAAGGGAAAATAGAACCCTAAAGGAGAAATACACTTAGCACTTTATAATAAAATTATATTTTCCCAAATAAAGGTGTCCATGCTATAGGAAAAACATTACTTTTTTAAAATGTTACAAGTCAAGGCACCAAAAGGTCTCTGGATAGTGAAAATAGTTTATAATAATTCGAGACCTTTCAAATGAGCTATCACACGAAGGCATCCCTGACCAAATGAAGCAATTACTCCCTTATTACTCTGAAATGGCTATATAAATAGCCTTATTATAAATTATTTAATTGTTAACTTAGGAAATATTTAAATATATTAAAATATTTCCCCTTTTGCCTCTGATAGCCCAAATCAACCCACTAAACATGAAAGTGACCATGTCACATATCTGTGACTGATACCAGACGAGATGGGTGAACTGGAAATCCCTTCCCTAAAATCTAGGGATGCTCCTAGAAACTAGGGAACACATCCTGTCATCCTGAAACTGAAACCAACTGAAACCAACTAAAGGGTCATGAATAACCTCATGACTGGCAGCTATCACGACCTCCTAAAATTTAGGGATAACCCCTAAAATCAAGGAACTACTCCAAACTGTCTGTAAAGCCAAAATTTGGTCACTGTATGCACTGAATGAGTCCCTATCCATCTCTACTAGCCTACGAGACTCCAATGATAGGCCAACTCCTTCGTCTTTGATGTCCACTCTACAAAGGGGACATGACAATCCTCCCTAGCCAGAGATTTCTTATCCACAAGCAATGCAATAATATATCACCACCATCCCAAACATACCGTCTATATTGTATGCAGTACTTTGACTGCATCTGCTTCTCCACTCTGAATAAATATGATAGATCCCTAATTTTGAAAACAACTCATCACCCCATGAAGTGCAAGTACCATAACAAAACCACTACCTAAATCCCACATCAAAGCATAGTTCACATTGTACAAGATAGAGGTGAATTAGATCATGTCATCACTTTTGAGTATCTAACCCTAATTGCCCTTGTGACTAGGAGTCCACACAACTGGCCGTTCTACTCCTCTTTCATTACTTGGGTCAGTAACCAACCCAAAATCAAACCTGTACCAGTCCATGAAAGTCACCTCATAATCTGCCTCTATCGAGAAAATAAAACTCTTTGATCGCTCATATGGATGAAACATTATAACATGCAATGCAGACTCTGGAAATGCTAAGTGGACCTGGCCAATGCAACCATTAATCTAGCTGGAGTCAAGGCATATGTAGTCTCCAATTAGTAGGGGTATAGCTACCTGACCCACAGAGAGATGTGATACCATCAAAGATGACTCAAACATACCCTCGACCCCTGCCATAGAGACCTCTAGAGTGGTTGATCCACACATACGAATCATCCCAACACTATGAGAATGGAACTCCTCCTGCCACACAATCCATACCAATAGTCATCCAATCCTGTAACATAACACAGACCAACATCAAACACGGTATCAGTCAAGTCATCCCAATAGTGTCACTCCAAGAAGGATACCCCATAACTTGTCTCCACCCCATAGACATATCTCTCTACAATCTCATACTCCTGAAGCATTGGGGTATCTATTGCCATCTTAGGGAAGACTAGATGATACTGACTAGGGTAACCATCAACCCAACTGTAATCAAGCAAAATGAAGTCACCCATCAATAGTGCTATCACTACCCTGTCATGCACGCCACATAGTCATCTCAGGATCAAGGTTAATGCACTAATTATGTCACTCATCCACGTGTAAGTGTATGTATGCTAAAATTTGATCCCTGAATCATGTATCAAACTAGGATGCATGGCTTCACCCAACTACTACACTACTATGATATAAAATCATAGGTGTGTGGAATGAAGCAACTCATCAAGAATCCTCCAATCAAATGCACTGCATAGGATGGTACCAGGATCCTACACTGGATGGGAGTGCTCCCACAACCAAGGTGATATTGTACTGGAATTCCTATGAAACAAAGCATCAAAAAAGACAACACCTAGATCCCAACACAATCTGAACCCACATCTATCTATTATGAGAAGATACTGATAGTGGAAAGCCTCATCAACAACCAATCTCCCTCCGATCACCGTGAAACTCCCACCACTGTGATTACCGTCCACAACATCATGCCTGATAATTCCCACCCCATATTGTAACCATGACTCTAGATGAAGTCTCTGTGACATAGAGGTGATAACCTCTGTCGAAAACTCAACGACATGATGGTGGATTGTTTGCTAGTCCCACAAACAATCCCACCCAAACTGTTGGGTCAGGTCCCTGTAGTCAATAACTCTATCCTCTGAAGATGGAAGTGCACTACCGCGCCATGGATAGTAGAAATCTGTAGCCAACTCCCACCTGTGTACCACCCAATCATCTACTAGTGGAATAAATGAGAAGTGGAGTCTACTCCTCATGGTGCAATCAAGATGGACTCCCATAGGCTCCCACAATGGCTCTATGGCATAACCCTGTCCAACCAACTTATACCGATGAATCATCTCATCTTCACCCAACATTCTAAATGAGGATTGATATGCACTCATTACTGTGCAGTCAAGATGAAGTACAATAGGCTCTCTCAATGGCTCTGTGTCAAAATCTTGCCCAATAAGCTCACTATCACTCCCGCTGGTCTCATCGCACGAATCTAGGTATAATTCATACATCTGATCTCCAAAGTCCAAACAAGAAGGACCTTTCATAGACTACAACTAACCACCCTGATTCTATTGCGAGATAAACTGGTGTCCATGATCAGCTGTAGGTGGTGTAATAGTAGATTTTCTCCCTAAAGGAGGGAATAAATCAACATGGGCACTGTATTCCCACTCCAAGAACACTTTGTTGGTCTCTGGTGAATATGTTATAGGGATGTTATTGGAAACCATCACACAACTCTCTGGTGAGTCCACTAGTGTCCCTAGGAAACTCTGTACTGTAACCGCCTCTGAAAATGACTCAACCACTCCCAAACTGTTGGTAATCTCCTCTAACTGTAAGTTTGCCTCCCGAAGGGCTTCCTAGGTATACTCCCATAACTCACTCATCTCCTCAAGCTCATGGGTGATCCTGTCAACTTCCTCCTCCTTCTCTGTCATGGTATCATAGTAGATGCAATCCTTCTCTAGAAGATAACTCCAATCATCCACTAACTCCAAATAATCCTGCTTCAATATCCCCATAGCCTCACATAGGACATGAAACTCTGCCGTGGAAAATCCACTACTATCCTTCTCATCAGTCATGAGAGCACTCCAACTGAGCATAGATAACATCCATAGAGTGGCATCAAAGTGCTCAACCACTGTGTCTACACTCCTATCATCAACCTTGAGTTGTCTAATCAAGAAATGAGGGGTCTAAAAATGATAATTCTCAGGCATGTGTACTACCTCTGGATTTTCACTATGGTAGGATACTGTATCTGATTTTGGTACATCTTTGTAAGGGGTATCCAGTATGTATTCACTAATGCATGCATCCTCATCTATAGTACTACAACTTTGTACCTTGGAGACCACCTCCTCAGTCAATGATGAAACTGTTATCACCACACTATGCTCACTCTCATCAGCTACCCATGTGTCCACACATACAACTAAATCATGATCTTGGAATTCAGTGCCACTATGAGTACACATTGCTCTAATTTCTCTGGTCTGGTCTAAGAAATTAGACTCATCATGACATAGATTTTCATTGCACAATGCCTCTAAAATATCTGTATCTGGGTTACTCTCCTATGTAAACTCACCAAAATCAAACTAACCCTCTGTATTACTTGTTGTTCCACCCAAGTCAATGTTGGCTACATGTGTTTCAGTCTTGTTTATAAATTTTTCATGTGCATCATCACAAGAGATTTCTTCTCCCACTTGGTTTTGCCCTATTTTTCTCATCTTGTTTTCTTTCATTGCTCATTTCTCAATCAGCGTTGACATGCATGATTGATATTCACTGAACACCTGGAAAAAACTCTTCATTTCTCTAACCAAGACATTCATTTGTTGATTTCTTTTAATATGTCAATCTTTCTATCTGGCCATTATTGTCTTACCAGCTATCAATTGAAAGCATAAATGTGTAGGCTAACAACTACCCAGTTGTTGATATGAATTATCAAAACCTTCTATCAAATACCCAAATGCTGGAATGATTTATCAAAACTTTTTATCAACTACCCAATTGCTGGAGTGAATTATTATAACTTTTTCTGTAGTCATCTGTGACAGAATCCCACAAACCCTAAAGGCTGGCAGGATGTAGGCTTTGATACCGCTAAAAGATCCCCAATCTTGGTGACCTTGGAATTTACTGCATGTTTCAAAATTTGTAACATTTGGTATCTCTGAATGGTCTTGGCCGAATTCTGATTTCTTTATTTTTTTACTTCTGTTTTTTCTAGTTTTTGGATTTTTTTGAAAATAAAACAATTATACAACAAATGGAAAATAAATAGCATTTGAGAAATGTAAATCCTGCTGCAATTCTTATTATTATTGAATTCTGAAATAGTACATACCTGAATCATTCAACAATCTGATATATTAGCTTCAAGAAAAGATCAAAACAAACATACAATATTGTCCATCACAAAAATAAATGCCAGCTACATGAGAATGCTTGATGTGTGCCCCAAATCTAAAGGAGATGTTGTAAATAACCCACCAAAGCATCAATGAATGCTAAGTCATCTAATAATGAGAAAAGGGCTTTCTCAAAACCCCACATGATCTGCTGGAATGAAATGTCTGCTGGCAATAAGCTAGCTGCCAAGATAAAAGTAACTCTCTCCCATAATTGCAATGCCAATACCAAATTGATCACTTCCTCTGTCAATCCAAATGCAATGAAATACCAATCCAATCACCAAAGATTTGCTGAGGTTTGCATCCCAACAGTCCAGACTTGAGGATTTTGTCACAAGCCACAAATCGCCCTCCAGAGCAATTTCACAATTCAAGATTTTCAAAAATGTAAAAAGGTAATCAACAATTAAGCTTCCATATCTTTATAACTCCTCTCAAGGGAAAATCAAACCCTAAAGGAGAAATACACTTAGCACTTTATAATAAAATAATATTTTCCCAAATAAAGGTGTCCATGTTATAGGAAAAACATTACTTTATTAAAATGTTATAACTCAAGGCACCAAAAGGTCTCCGGGTAGTGAAAATAGTTTATCATGATTTGAGACCTTTCAAAAGAGCTATCACACGAAGGCATCCCTGACCAAATGAAGCAATTATTCCCTTATTACTCTAAAATAGCTATATAAATAGCCTTATTATAAATTATTTAATTTTTAACTTAGGAAATATTTAAATATATTAAAATATTTCCCCTTTTGCCTTTGATAGGCCAAATCAATCCACTAAACATGAAACTGACCAAGTCACCTGTCTTTGTCTGATACCGGACAAGATGGGTGAACTGGCAGTCTCTTCCCTAAAATCTAGGGATGCTCCTAGAAACTAGGGAACACATCCCGTCATCCTGAAATTGAAACCAATTGAAGGGTCATGAATAACCTCACGACTGGAAACTATCACAACCTCCTAAAATTTAGGGATATCCCATAAAATCTAGGAACTGCTCCAAACTGCTTGTAAAGCCAAAATCCTGTCACTGTATTCACTGAATGAGTCCCTATCCATATCTGCTAGCCTACGAGACTCCAGTGATAGGACAACTCCTCCATCTCTGATGTCCACTCTAGAAAGGGGACATGACAGAAATTCCATAAATCTAATTTGGAAACGGTTGGGCAAAGTGGTCAAATGGATTGACCATGACCTAAAACTCTTCAGGAAGGTTCATTTCCATGTTTACAATGTAGGGGAAGACTCAAATCCTTATGAGCTTCAACTAGGTGCAGCTTGTAAAGTCCTAAAATAGGGCATTCAATAATTCTACAAATTACACTCAACGAACCAGAATAAATTGCAAACAAAAATGCTTTGGATAAATTATAACATGAAATCACAGGGATCTAGAAATGGATATGGATATTTAATTTCATTCCTACAACATCTTGGAAGACTTCTTATATCATGAAAATCAATCTGAACAAATACACAAGCCTCCAAAGTAGGTCACTTAATAAAAACCAAAAATGTGCACAAGTGCAGAATTGGGTAATGACCTGCAAATGGCTATCTCGAAAACAAATCCAAATTGAATTATAAGAGATAAACCCCACTATACTTGATTAATGATAGGTGCTAAACACACTCTCCAAGTGGTTTCTCATAAAAATCAACAGTTCTCTTTTTACATCCACTCAAAGTAGGCCTTCTCCATAAGTCTTTAGGGCACTAACCTTTGCTTTAGAGAAATTTTCAACTTAGGTCACTCCAAACTTATCTATAATTTTAGAGTTCCAACATATCCTACTTCTCTCTAACATCATATGCATCACTGTCCTTTTCATGTTATGACAATGACTTATCATGTTACCCCTTATAGTTTTCTTGTGCATAACTTATCTTTCTATGATTCTTTGATAGTGATTGTTATTGCTCCTTGAAATTTTAATTTTTTACCACTATACTAATACATTGTTCATTGTCCCAATACTTGTGATTGCATTGAATTCTGAACCATTATAAATTGGCATAGTTGTGTTTTATTTCCAAAACTATCCATGATCGTACTTCTCTTTATCATATGCATCACTATCCTTTTCATGTTATGACAATGACTTATCATTTTACCCCTTATAGTTTTCTTGTGCATAACTTCTCTTTCTGTGATTCTTTGACAATGATTGTTATTGCTCCTTGATATTTTAATTTGTGACCACTGTCCTAATACATTGTTCATTGTCCTAATACCTCTGATTGCATTGAATTATGAACCATTATAAATTGGCAGAGTTGTGTTTTATTTCCAAAACTATCCATGATCCTACTTCTCTGTATCATATGCATCACTGTCCTTTTCATGTTATGACAATGACTTATCATGTTACCCCTTATAGTTTTATTGCGCATAACTTCTCTTTCTGTGATTCTTTGATAATGATTGTTTTTTATCACGGTAAAAGCAGGTTTTGAAGGGAACCCCGAAACCCTTTAACAAAACAAAGGAAGGAAAGGCTTAAAAAGCCCCAATGAAAAATAGATTGTCCCAAGGAGGGGACCAATCAACAGAGGGTCAAAACCCAGATAATGATTGTTATTGCTTCTTGACATTTTAATTTTTGACCACTGTCCTAATACAGTGTTCATTGTCCCAATACATTCTTATTACTTTTGACTCTCATATATGATCCCTACATCCTCTTTATCATATTCATAATCATGATACTATGATATCACTTTCAAAAGTGAGGTTAGGTATGTTATTCATAACTTATTTCCTTCTATCTCTAACCTTTTTCTACAAAATCCCACCTCATCTTCTTGTATGGGGTAGTATTGGTTCTTCGAGGGAGGTTACAGTGGTTGATTATGAGAATTTCCATGATGGACACCAACTTGGCATGACACACAAGCCAACAAAGAAAAACATGAAAAGACAAAAAAGGAGAAAAAATGATAAAAAAAATGGATAAATTGCAATTTTAGGGTTTTAAGACTGCACTGCACATGTGGGAAGGACATATATGTTTACAAGAGTAATAAAAAGTGAAATAATCTATGTAATTAAAACTAAATGTTCTGATTAGATCTTGAGGGTAAAAATTATAAATTCATGTGTTGTTGAACCTTTTGACTCTGATTGCACTATGTATTTCATGAAAGGAAGAACCTTGCAATTGGGACTAAAATTATTGATTGCACTTGTGTTTGAAGCTGCAAAGTGTAGTGAAATGTCTAATCAAAACTAAAAGTTCCAATCACACTATGTATGTGTGGAATCGAGTGTAATCAAATATTTTAGTTATAATTACACCCTGTAAAATAGTGTAATATGAGGTGTTGTTAGGATTAGAAGTCCCAACAATTTATGTTGAAATGCAATCAAAGTTAAAACCTCTGATTGCATTGAATTCAAAACCATTATAAATGCAAGTGCAACGAAATGTGTCGTCGAGGTTATAAAATAGGGATTTGAAACAATCAAAATGACTCAAAATCTTTGTAGAAATGACATTCATATCATAAAACATAACGGGCCTTAGATGCCTAAAAAGATAAAAAAGAAAGATGAAATGAATTAGTGAAAATACATTAGACTTCAAACAAGAATACTAGAAAATAATAAAGAAAGAAAGAATATTAAGCATGAATCTGTGGCTACATGAAGGGATTGAAACCCTTAAAATATGTGGCCTGTTTATATGGACCTCAAAAGAGTCACATAGCTTTTTGCATAATTTTAGATGCCCATATCAAGGAATGATAATAGCAATATGTATTTTTACAAACCCAGATTTGAAATAAAAGACAAACCCTTTCTGGAAGCACAATAGATTTTTAGTGAAATGTTGTTGGTAGGTATGCTAGAAAGAACCCAAATTTAAGGAGAAAGAATATACAATTTCATATTTGGTTTATTTTCTTCAAATTAAATGACCACGACCATATAAAATGGTTAAAAATCAAAGATAATGAAAAAGATTTAACCATGGAGGGATATCAAAGTGTTTCAACATTTTTTGAGAGCATAAAAAACAATTGGTAATGTTGATTCATAACTACTATGGATCACAACATTCATGATATTCATGGGTCACGGGCTTCATAGCTTCGTGACATTGATGATCTGCCTTCTTTTGTGAATGGGGTGGGCTTCCGCGGAGCTGCCTTCTTTCGTGCTTCGTGGCTTCACGGATTCACAAAATTAAAGAGCTACCTTTTTTGCAGATGGGGTGGGCTTCCGCAGAGCTTCCTTCTTCTGTGCGATAAACTAAAAATGAATTTGATTTGTATTTATTTTTTAATGTGTTTCCAACAACCATCACAATTATGATAGTATCAGACACAAATATTGCAAAAAAAAACACCAATTTCACAAAATGTGCCCATCCATTGGAAATGACCATCAAAAAAGAGGCCCAAATGTATTAGTGACTGGTCCCCATAAGTGACATGCAATCCCACCCTACCATATGCATTCTCATGGAGATAGTCACCCGACCATAAACAAAAGGTGTACACACACCAAAGATGGAAAACACACATGTCAATCAAAGTATAAACTTAGAGGATGATAAAGTGATTCAATACAACACATAAATGCAGAGTATAGTAATACATGGAGATCACTCAACATGAGAAAAAATTCCAAATACAATCAAGATGCCACATAATCACAGTACACCAGGTTACTACTCATTACTACAGGACCTAGACGCGAGAGTACCAATCATAGGGAGTATATCCACCCACATAGACCAATACTAAAATCTGGGGTGCAATCATATACCTGACGCACAGATCACTCACAACATCTGGGGATTCATTGGTCTCAACCAGCTACACTCAAAAATTAGATCGCTCGTGATGTCTAGGGATTCAATGATTCCCACAGTACCATTTATGTTCATGCTCGGGTCACGCATGATATCCAGGGATTAGATGGTTTCCAAAGTACCAATTTATATTGTTTAATGTTTAACCCAGTTTATTTTTTTATGTTTTCAAATATTTTTGAGAAACTCCTTGATTTAGCCTACATGGCCATTTCTGATTAGAGGTCTACGTAAGGAACTACTACCTGTTCCTACTCAACACACCTAGTCATATGGCTCAACATCAAAGGATAAAGACCAATATGATAATCTTGTTCACAAGGTCTACACCGAGGACATAATAACCACAACTTTTCCACTTGGTTTTCACCCAAGGACATAAGCATAAAAGATATGTCATCTATATGTTCTACACCAAATATGTGGAATAGGGACTTCATCCACTTGGTTTACACTAAGGACGGGATAACCCATAGTTTATCCACTCAGTCTACAACAAGGAAAAAAGCACAAGATGCACTATCTGCTTAGTCTAATGAACTATAACTGATTGAATGATTGAAGATGTTACGTTGATGATCACCAAGATGCAGAAAGTTAATGCAAGACATTAAATCAGTTAATGTATTGTATTTTCATTGATTTCAACTTGATATAATCTGATTCGTCATATACATATTGTCAAAGACTTCAAATAACCAAAGAGATAAAGGTTATGTTATCAGTAATGCATAAAAGTTCAGTATACACAAAGTGACCACAAACACCAACGGACAGTGCACACCGATGGATAGAGAACCTTGAGAAGAGTCACAGTGATACCTGAGAAAGATACTTGAGCAAGCATTACCAAGAAGAACCTATGTGATACCTGAGAAGAACTAAAATTCATAGTGTTTCCCGATAGACAGACAACCCTGACAGACAGAGATGCCTGAGGACAACTGAAGTCAAGACCGAGCAAACAAGGAGATAAATATAGATCAGAACTGAAGTTCAGAAATGAAAAAAGACTTAGCTAGAAGGAGCTAAATATGAATTTAATTATTTGATTACATTGTTTTCATCGACCAGTTAAAAGCTAGTTTTATTCCAGTTGTCAAGGAGAAATCTGCGGGATAAAACTAAAGCATGCTTTAAAGAAAGAATGCTGAGATTTGTGGATCACGTCAAGAACAAGAAAGACAAGGACTTAGAAAATGTGAAATCATGTCTATAAGAGAGATAAGATAATTCATTATGAATTTGGGGGAGAATAGAAGAGGATGTTGAAGAGAATGCTGGTGAAGATAAGGATTCTTCATACAGACCTAATCAAACAAGTTGAAGAACAGAGCTAAAGATTTCTGCAGACACCGAGAAACAGAGAAGAAACAACATCACCGAGCAAAAAGAAGTGGAGAAAAGGAACAAAAGAGAAACATTGATCAGAAAGGTATTATGATTGTACAATAGATCTGAACATCTACAAGATTAAGTTGTATTTATGAACAGATCATAAACTGATTCAATTTAACCATTGATTCATAAAATCTCTTAGCAGAGTGGGATTTAACAATCCTTTATATAATGAGATAAATCCCAAAGAGTATCAAAAATTTTCTCATGAAGATAGCATAGTGAAATACCAGATATCAAGTGACAAACTATTATATTTAAATCCTTTAACAAGGTCACACTTAACAGTGTGTTTGTAACCTTTAACAGTGTTGGCTCTTCACCGAGCTCACTTCAGAAGAGTGAAAATTTTGGGTTACCAGTCCCAAGTGGTTTTTCCCCTAACAGGGGTTCCACATTAAAATTACATGTGTCAAATGTGTATATGGTTCATTGCTTTGATTTTTTTCTTTATACATTACTAAAATAGGATTGATCGGTAAACACTAAGTTACTTACTGTATTTCGGTAAAGACTAGACTGTTATTCGGTAAAGCTTAAGAAAAAGGATAAACAGTGTATTTTGAGAAGTATTTATTTGATAAGATTATTTAAAGGCATACATCTTGTAGGACTGAAGATAACTAGAGGTTTTTATTTGTGGTTTAAAGTTTTGGGATTGATTTATTGGATTAATTCTTGAGGCCACTGATTCATCCCCCCCCCCCTCCTCTCTCAGTTATTCTAACAATTGGTATCACAGCTTGTGTGCTTAGAAAGGGAGTTTAAAGACTCAAGAAAAAGATCACAAGATGAGAAAAAGGGATGTGCCTAAGTTGAACAAGGACAACTTTGCATCATGGAAAAGCATGATAAGACTCCACCTATCAGGTATTGGAAATGATGTTACTCAATACTTGGATATTGAATATGTGTTTCCTACTGGACCTCACACACTTGGTCAATTGAGAGAAAAGAATGAACACAATTCTATGATGATAGAACTTGCTTCCTCACTCTCCGATGTTGAATTTGAAGATGTCAAACCATGCACCACTGCAAAGAAAATGTGGGGCAAATTAAAGTTAGTACATGGAGGAGATGCAAATGTGCTAAGAGCTAAGGCAGAAAGCCTGAGAGGAAGGTTTGATGACCTAAGATTGAAAGAAGGAGAAAACATCACTCAGTATAGCTGCAAAATCAAAGAGATAGTTAATGCTATCTGAGGAGTAGGAGGTGTACTTGAAGAAGAAACAGTGGTAAGTAAAATCCTAAGAACCTTACTGCTTGTTTATGCTATTAGAGTATCTGCTATACAAGAAATGAGAGAAGTAGAAAATAACAATGTTACTTTAGATAGTTTGGTTGGTATACTTATTTCATTTGAGATGAATAACTTTGACAACAGTGTCTTACCATATATTGAGTCTGCATTCAAATCTTCTTTGAAAATAAGTAAGTCAAGTCATAAACACACTATCAGAAATGATAGTGAAAGTAATAGTGATGACCAAGAACTTGATGAGGTTGAAGCACTAATGGATAGAAGATTGCAGAGAGGCAAAGGTAGATACAAAGGTAAATTACCATTGGTATGTTTTAATTGTAAATAGAATGGTCACTTTTTTGCTAGATGTCCTGACAAAAGAAAAGAAGATAGAAATAATGACAGATCATATGAAAAGAAGTTTGACAAAGGTGATGACCAAGATTACCGAAGCAATCAAAAATCTGATAGAAGAGACAACCGAGACTACAAGGAAAAAGGGAAGAAAGTTTGTTACCTGGCTGAGAACAAAGCTGAGGATACTTACATCGAATCTGATGAAGATATTGAGGTGGTATTTGTTGCTATGAAGGATGATTCAGACGAAGAGGAAAGGTATGTTGAGACTGCACTCATATCTAAGGTTAGTAAAACTGATGTCTAGATTATTGATAGTGGTTGTACTCACCACATGATTGGAGATAAGGAAAATTTTGAAACTTTTGAGTATTATAATGGTGGATCAGTAAGAATGGGTAATGACTCACCTTGTCTGGTTGAAGGTAAAGGAACCATAATGTTAAATAGTCTAATCAGACGTGAAAATTCATATTGAGTAAAAGGACTTAACTATAATCTATTGATTGTTTCACAGCTGAATAACATGGGTCACCGAGTTGCATTTGAGAACAAAAAGGAAAATATCTTTAATGAATCAGGAAGGTTGATCAAAACTGGGGAACCGATAAAAGGTAACCTATTCTATCTTGATGATATAAACACCACTTGTTTAATGGCTAGAAATGAAGACATATGGTTGTGGGATAAAAGGTTATGTCATTTGAATTTTGACAACATGGTTAGGTTAAGCATTAAAAGGAAAGTAAGAGGCTTACCGAGCATCACAAAACCTGACCATGTCATGTGTAAAAATTGTCAAAAAGGTAAAATGACAAAGTTTAGTTTCAAGAGAAATACCTACACATCTAATGCCATTCTAGAATTAGTCCATACTAGTCTATTTGGACCAATGAGAACAAAGAGTTACTATGGTGATCGATACTTTATTCTCTTTGTTGATGATTATTCTAGAATGTTGACAGTTATGTTCTTAAAAGAGAAATCAAAAGCATTCAAGATGTTAAAATGGTATAAAGCTATTGTAGAAAAACAAAGTGGTAAGGAACTGAAATAATTAAAATTAGATAGAGGAGGAGAAATTATTTATGATGAATTCACTAACTTTTGTAATGAGCATGGAATTCAAAGACAGGTTTCTACACCAAGAACACCACAGAAAAATGGTATTGCTGAAAGAAGGAATAGATCCATTGTTGATTGTGCCAGAACACTGATGATTGAGAAAGGCATCACTCAAATATTCTAGAGAGAAGATGTCAGTAATGTTGTCTACACATTGGACAAAGTTCAATTGAAGAAAGACACCAATAAGACACCTTATGAGCTATGGTATGGACACACACCCAATCTAAGCTACTTCAGAATTTTTGGAAGTCAGTGTTATATTTTGAAAGATGATATAAATGGAAAGCTTGACTCCAAATGTGAAGAAGGAATATTTTTAGGGTATTCTACCAAGAGCGAGGCTTATAAATGTCTTAACAAAACCTCTAACAAAATCATTGAAAGTGCAAATGTCAATGTAGATGAATTTACTGAGAAAAATGATGAGGAAAGAAGAAAGAAACTAGAAGACTACAACATGTTTTTCTATAGTGAAGAACCTGACACTCTTCTCGAGCAACATGGTATCGTTCCCGAGCGACAAAACAATGCACTCGAGCATCAGGCTGCAAACACTGAAAATTAGGAAATTTCTCAAAATGATGTCCCGGGTGATGGAGATCAGAATGAAGGTCAAGATGATGATCAAAATGATGAACAAAGAGCTGAACCGATACTTTCCAAGTATGTCAGAAGACACCATCCATAGAACCATATCATAGGAGACAAGAAGGCTGGAATGAGAACAAGAAGTAAGTCACTGAGCACTAGATGTTTAATTTGTGATTTTGAGCCTAAATTTGTTAATAATGCACTTGAAAATGAAGAATGGGTCAGTGCTATGAATGAAGAGATAGAATAGATTGAGAAGAATAGAACATGGACATTAGTACCTAGACCAGATGACAAGGATGTCATTGGTACCAAATGGATATTCAGAAACAAGCTGAATGAGAATGGAGAAGTCACAAGGAACAAAGAAAGATTAGTATGCAAGGGGTATGCACAAGAAGAAGGTATTGACTATGGAGAAATGTTTTCACCCATTGCTAGACTAGGAGTTAGAATTCTACTTGCTTATATTGCATTCAAAGGATTTAAGGTATACCAAATGGATGTCAAGTTTGCATTCCTAAATGGAATACTAGAAGAAGAGGTTTGCATTGAACAACCAGAACAGTTTGTTGATCCTAACAAGAGAAAAATGGTTTGTAGAATACACAAAGCATTTTATGGATTGAACCAAGCACCTAGAGCATGGTATGAAATATTTCACTCCTCTCTCAAGAGTATTGGATTTGTAAGAACAATTCAAAAAAATAATCTGTATTTAAAAGAAGATACTGATGATAATATTCTGATTGCTAAAATATTTGTTGATGATATCATATTTGGTGGTAATGATATGTTATGAAAATCATTTGCTAATGAAATGATCAAAGAGTTTGAGATGTCAATGTTTGGAGAGATCAAATTCTTTCTCGGTCTACAGGTTCTTCAACAGGATGCAGGCATATACATCACACAATCCAAATACATAAAGGAAGTGTTGAAGATATTCAAGATGGAAGATTCCAAGCCAGTTGGAACACCTATGGAAACTGGATGCAAGCTGACAAAGGAATACAAGTTAACCGAGGTAAATCAGACCCTATATAGATCTATGATTGGCAAACTCGTGTATTTTTTTCATACTAGACCAGACATAGCACATGCAGTTAGAATAGTTGCAAGATTCTCTGCTAATCCCAAGGAATCAAACATGACTGTTGTCAAAAGAATTTTGAGATATCTCAAGAATATTGAAGACTATGGCTTATGGTAAAAAAGATAAGGCGAATTTGAGCTTCAAGTCTATATAGATGTTGATTGGGCTGGAAACTTAGATGATTGAAAGAGCACAATAGGAGGAGCATTCTTTATGGGTGACAAACTTGTCACATGGATAAGTAAGAAGCAAGGATGCATCTCACAATCTACTGTAGAAGTAGAATATGTGTCTGCTGCTACAAATTGCTCAAAAATTGCATGGATCAAACAATTACTGGAAGGTATGAATATGAAATTTTTTGAACCAGTGATTATATATTGTGACAATACTAGTGCAATAAACATATCAAAGAACCTTGTCATGCATGCTAAGACAAAGCATATTGCTATCAAGTATCATTAATTAAGAGAATGTAATACCTACCCCTTAGTCTGCATGTCTGTGTCATTTTCTGATCTCTTTTAGGCCTTTTTATATTTGCATTGGTTATTTCAGGTGATTTTAAGGATATTCATGCGTTACTTTTCATTATGCTATTCATCCATTGTTAGTTGAATTATATCATCTTCTTGCATGTGATTCATAGTTATTTCTTGATGGTTATGTATATGTTATGATGTCATTTTGATTATGGTTTCTAACAATACTGACCCTATGTCTATATGCACATGGATCATTGTGATGTTTTGCGTTAATGTTTGTTGTGTTTGGTATGGTATGGGAAAAAAATTTAGTTACTTACTTCGGAGAGATCCACACAATAAATTGGTCTCAACCATTATTTTCTATATTATATGCATGTATGTTCATCTTTGTGGTGACAGGTTTGTAGGTATCGGGCTACATCTTCCCTTGATTGGCAGGAGTGAATGTGCCCTATCGCAGTATCTCAATGCTAAGAGAGGGGAGATAATATCAGGTCCAAATCCATACCCTAAACCTTTATTTTGTTTTAGAACTTGACAATAATCTGAGTGACTGTCTGTAAGAAATCACAATGGAAGATCAAAGGAACATAAACAATCCAAGAGAGTTAGAAAATGGAGAAATGTTACCATGAAGACCAGATCTAAGAGCATTCATCAAACGATCCAAAAACAAGAGAGACAAGATGTTTTATAAGGGGAAAAGCAAAGAAAAACCCCTTTGTGATATTATGAATGAGGCCATGGCCTAAAGAGAAAATAGAGAGAGAGAGTGCATGATGCACATTACAATAACTTCTTAATGGATCATTCTTCATCCTTGCATTACGAGAAATGAGAGAGGAGCATCTCTTAAATAGAGATGAGAGAGAGGAGTTGGAATGTAAC
>MU227655.1:180690-207950 GCA_018584345.1 Thuja plicata
ACCATGAAGACCAGATCTAAGAGCATTCATCAAACGATCCAAAAACAAGAGAGACAAGATGTTTTATAAGGGGAAAAGCAAAGAAAAACCCCTTTGTGATATTATGAATGAGGCCATAGCCTAAAGATAAAATAGAGAGAGAGAGAGTGCATGATGCACATTACAATAACTTCTTAATGGATCATTCTTCATCCTTGCATTACGAGAAATGAGAGAGGAGCATCTCTTAAATAGAGATGAGAGAGAGGAGTTGGAATGTAACTCCCAAGTATATGAATGCCACCATTCATAAGTGTGTGTGACATGTGTCRAAGTCCTCTTAAGGAGGAATAAACTACTTTCCTTATTAAGGAATTACATAAAAAGAGTTGTCCTCCCACTAGAGGACAAAAAACATGTAGGGATTCCAAATGAATCTCCTAATTAAAATACAAGTAAAGATTAGATATTCTAACACTATCCTAGTGTTTGAATTCATCAAGTGACGTGGATTCGTGAGCCTATTTGGGTGTTTTATGTTTGTGTTTCAGTTGTTGTATGTTTCAGTTGTTTTCTGTTTAGATGGGTTTTAGATGGATTAATGATGCTTTTGGCTTGAATTAATTAATGAATAATTATGGAAAATATTAATGTTAATTATTACACCTTTAATAAGGTTAAAATATTGATATATAAAATATATGGCTATTTAATAATTAAATATTAATTAAATGCCTATATTTAATTAATGGATTTAATTATTAAGTCTTGATATAAATAATTGAGATTTAATAAATATTAAATTCAATTAATTGTAATTAATTGTGCAAAGTTTATTTATTGATTATTACTTTAAGTTGCATGATTACTTGATTTATTTAATTGAAATATATTCTCATGCATTTTCAAATATGACTTTGTCCTTATATTCTAAAGTTGAGTTATGCATGCTTTAAGTGAAAATTAAAAATAAAGAATTTCTTTTAATTATTAATTAGACAGTTTATATTCCCTTTAGCGTTTTCACTTTTGAAAACTTAATGGCTTGGTTTTATATATCCTTGGATTGAAATCCATTTTGGAGGTTGTTCAATCAAGGGAGAAAGGAAAATCAGGTGATGAAGGATTTGTGAAAGCTTGAGAGCATTTTGGAGCATTTTTAGAATTCTTCTTTGCTTGGATTTGTGGATTGTGTTCCTCTCATCAATTATTGAGGTAGGATCTTGTTCATGTCAACTCTAGTTTTCGGATCCCCATCTTCCATGCATTCAAAAAGCTAGGATCCTTTGTGTGGTCTTCCTTGTTTGATTATTGTGTGGTTTATGGATTAAAATTGAAGAAATATGATCTTGGTTCAATTTTTTGTTTTCCTTCAAGTTGTATGTCAGATATGTTCTTGTGGGCATAAAGGTTTCTTTTTTGGGTATTTAGATGCCAAATGGGCATTAGGGTTTTCATGTGTAATGAATCTGTTTCAAAATTGCCCTTCAGGTTTTGAATTGTAAAAATGTCTTCTTTGATTGGGAAATTATGATTGTTGTCAAATTTGATTGAGGGCCTCATATCTATAAATTTTCTATCTTGAATGTAGAAACTTGACCTTACCAAGTTCTAGCCCAAATTCTGGTCCCAGATCTGCAAGGAAAACAAAACAGGAGTTTAATTTACATGCTTGAGAGAGAAGCCTTCTTGGAAATAAATTAATATTTAAATTAGAAGTCTTTCTTGTTTTTATTAATTTGCATGTCAAGGAGAAAATCCCTATTTACTTCATTATTGGGCTTTTGATTAAGGGAAAATGTCCCTAACATTGGAAAATATTCCCCAAATTAATTTATTCTTGGAAAGAAAAGATTATTCTTATTATTGATATTGGAAAAATTAAATTTAAAAAAAAAATGACCCTTGCTGTAAAAATACAGGCTGGTCAAATATATATATATATATATATATATATATATATATATATATATATATATAAACTTCTGGTTGTTTATTTATTAAATATAATTTAAAAGTTTAAAAAAAAATTAAGCAAAAATGGAAGTGGTGTTTTAAGAAAAAAATAAAGTAATGTTTGGAGTGGCGGGGGCCACCACCACCACCTTGCCACTGTTGCAGGTCCCGCAGGCTATGCGGCCCGCGGCACTCCCAAGGGGAGTTGTAAAGGTAGGGGCTATGGGGTGGTGTCCACCCCCCAAAGCGATATTTTTTTTTAAAGAATTTTTTTTTTAGTTTATTTAAAAAAAATTAATATGTTTTTTTTATATATGTTATTAAAAATATGTGAAATTTAAAGCTTATTTAATTTATTTAAATTTGCTTTATTTAAAGTTTATTTAAATTATTTTAAACCAAGGTTTTTCTTGAAAACATCATTAATGTTATTAACATTATACTTAGTAATATTAATAATGAATAATTAATATTGTATTAATATTGTTATTTTGATTAATAGTAATTATTAATTAAAATTAACGATTAATATATATTTAGTTATTACTAATATTAATTCTAGGTATCAGTAGTAAGGATGGAGACGATTTATTAATGTCCTCGGATAGGGATATTAGATTGTGTGATATATGTGATCGTGATTCATCTCTAGTGTTATTTTCGTATGCTTAGATGAATGCTATATGAATTTCTTCAGTTACTTTCATTCGTATTTATACGAGTTTGCATTACATATAATATTTTTGTCAAATTGTAACTTCTATCAAAACATGATAGTTAGGTGAATTGGAGTAATTTAACAGGTTGTTTATGTGATCTCGAGCTGTCTGAATTGACCTTCTGCAAGTTAAATTTGAACGCTTTTTATAAGCTTATAGTTGTTTTCTATAACTGTTACTTGTAATTATAGTTAAATTTTTAGTAATTATTAAATAAACTAATTTGTATGGTTTGAATGTTATAAATTAATCTATAGAGGTTTTATGTAAATTTTCTATGGAAAATTGAATTATATTGTTGTTAGTAATTTTATTGGATAAACTAATTTGCATAGTGTTACTATAAATGAGTTTATCGTTGATTTTATTGCCTTTCTGGAATCGTACTCATTATGTGATGATGTGTCTTCTGAGTGATTTAAAATATTGTGTGTTTCTTTCCCTTTAGTGATACTGCTATGTGTCATTTTTCTGTTGGGATTAGTGGGCTATCAGGAAGTAAAACCAGAGGTTTTAGGTTTCATGTTTCTTTGGTGTTTTTGTACTTCAGTGCATGTTTTTGTTGAGATTGATTTTGAGTCTTGATCTTTTTACCCAACCTGGTTGTTTAACTAGTCTTATGTGATCTTGTGAGAGTATTCAAAGTGGTTTTGGTTAATTGAGAACCAATAGTTCTTGTATGGGCAAGAACTAGATTTGAGAGTTATGTTCTTCTCTTTGATATTGTTTATGATTCTTGGAGAGTGTATCCCTATACGAGTGGGAATCAGTGATGAGGTTTATGATATACCTTTATGATGTTCTTTTGTGAACCTATGGTAGGTTACCTAGTTGTATAGTAGGAGGTGGCTTAAAATAAGTGTCGGAGCTCACAAGTGGCTGCTAGGATCATTTATTGTAATTAATTTTAACATGTGATAACATAATAACTTATTAGGATGCCTTAGTATAATCTAATAAGATATTAAGCCTCACCCATGCTTGAGTGCTATTATAGGCTAAGATGGAGGATGAGATGATTTTTTTCACCTTGAGGGGTGGGTATCTGGCATAGTTAGTGACTTTGTCTGTTTGAGAAGTCATTGATACTGTGTATGGTCACTTGAGTGTCAGGATCTATTGAGAGATTTTTAAGACAAAACTCAAGGTTTAGACGTACATGATGACACCTTTTGATATACAGCTTAGGTTATCCTACGTGTGTTGGTTACCTCTGGTATTCTATAGATCTCCTTATTGTGATTTAGAGAGATTCTAGGATCTTCATATGCATTTCTTTATGATGGGCTTGTATACCTTTGATGTTTGCCTTCTTGTTGTATACCCTTAAGAGTGGGTCTGTTATTATCTCCTCAACATGGTGGGAGTGGACCTTTGGTTCCACGTGGTCGGGTGGTAGTGATTCTTATTACCATTGAGATCCAACGTTTGTCTTCATGCTTGGATGATCCTTGTTGCAGTTCTTCTTCTTCTGGAGACTTGTTCAATTTCATGAGTTGTATATTTGTACCATATGTGTATATTGGTTGACATATTTTGGAGGATGTATTGTATTATATTGTATTGTTATGTATTATTTCATACCCTATGACATGTGCAGTGGATGTTGATTCAGTTGTATATGTGGTCTTATTATATGAGATGTATATTATTGGATTCAGTTGATGTATCCTTTATGTTAGTTCTTGAAAGTTATTCTCGTAGATTATTTTGCTTAAGTAATTCTACATCAAGGAACCCTTGAGATTTGTAACCTTTGTTGAGTTGTACTTATGTGTATGTCATGTTATCTCATGTTTTGCTTCTGCGTTGTTAAACATTATTGTTTATAATCATTTAAAAAAATTATCTTGTTAACTTGGTTGCATGTTTAGGTTAGTTCTCATGGGTTCCCTGGCGGGGCATTACAGAGAACAAGTACAAGAGAAATAGGTGATACTATAATATGTTCAATCCAAGGAACAATTAGCAGACATATTCACAAATGCATTGCCTAAATATACATTTGAGTACCTAAGAAAGAGACTAGGGGTCCGACCCTTGTCTACTAGTCACAAAGCTGACTAGGAGGCTGCATCAGCCTACACATAATTAGAAGATCATTCATGTTGATGCAAGCAAAGAGATGGACTGCAAATATATATTAGTACACAGAACGGTACTTATCTGCACTAAAAAATAGAGTTATTGTATTACTGATGAAGGGAAATTCAAGGAATCTATTATGAAAAGAAAGAGATTTAGTTTAGCATTATTGTCAAAGGGAGAGATAACTAAAGGGAGAGAAGTATCCAAAGGGAGAGATAACTCAAGGAAAATATTATATCCATATGAAATATCTATCAAAATTATTCAAAGGGAAGATATACTTAATGAATATGAAGAGAAATATATTGATGTCAATATATATATATATATATATATATCAAGGAGAGGAACAGTCAAAGGGAGAGAAAACATCAAAGAAATATTCAAAGAAACATCCATCTAAGGGAGATAATTAAAAAAGTTAACATTGCTACATCTATCTAGTGAAGGGAATGAAGAATGAAGAAAGTACTCTGCAAGAATCAAATCTGAGCTAGAAGAGCTTGCCGAGAGTCAGAAATTTGTATTGGTTATTGAAAGTTTGGTAGAAATTGATGAACTACAACTGATATATTTCATACTATATTAGTATTATGTAGTATGTTGCCATCAATTCCAAAAGGAGAGATTGATGAACTATAACTGATTGAATGATTGAATATGTTAAGTTTATGATCACCGAGATGCAAAAAATTAATGCAAGACATTAAATCAGTTAATGTATTGTATTTTCATTGATCTCAACTTTATATAATCTGATTGGTCATATACATATTGTCAAAGACTTCAAAGAACCAAAGAGATAAATGTTATGTTATCAATAATGCATAAAATTTTAGTATACACAAAGTGGCAACAAACACCGACGAACAGTGCACACCGACGGATAGAGAACCCCGAGAAGAGTCACAGTGATACCCAAGAAAGATACCTGAGCAAGCATTACCAAGCAGAACCTAAGTGATACCCGAGTAGAATTGAAAGTCACAATGTTTCCCAACGAACAGACAACCCCAACAAATAGAGATGCTCGAGGACAACTGAAGTTAAGACCGAGCAAACAAGGAGATAAACACCGATCATAACTAAATTTTAGAAACGACAAAAGAATTAGCTGACATAAGCTAAATATGAAGTTAACTGTTTGATTACATTGTTTTCATCGACTAGTTAAAAGCTAGAGATTTAAATCTAGTTTTATTCCAGTTGTTAAGGAGAAATCTGCAGGATAAAACTAAAGCATGTTTTAAAGCAAGAATGACGAGATTTATGGATCACGTCAAGAACAAGAAAGACAAGGACTTAGAAATGATGAAATCATGTCTATAAGAGAGAAAATATAATTTATTTTGAATTTGGGGGAGAATAGAAGAGGATGCTGAAGAGAATACTGGTGAAGATAAGAAGTCTTCATACAGACATGATCAAACAAGCTGAAGAACAGAGCTAAAGTTTTATGCAGACACCGAGTACTAGAAAAGAAACAGCATCACCGAGCAAAAAGAAGTGGAGCAAAGGAAAAAAAGAGAAACATTGATCAGAAAGGTATTATGAGCTTACAATAGATCTGAACATCTGCAAGATTAAGTTGTATTTATGAATAGGTCATATATTGATTCAGTTTAACAATTGGTTCATAAAATCTCTTAACAAAGTGGGATTTAATAATCCTTTATATATTGAGATACATCCCAAGGAGTATCAAAAAGTTTCTCATGAAGATAGAATAGTGAAATTCCAAATATCAAGTGACAAAATAATATATGTAAATCCTCTAACAAGGTCACACTTAATAGTGTGTTTGTAACCTTTAACAGGGTTGGCTCTTCACCGAGCTCACTTCAGAAGAGTGAAAATTTTGGGTTACCGGTCCCAAGTGGTTTTTCCCCTAACAGGGTTAACACGTTAAAAATATGTGTCAAATGTGTATATGGTTCATTCCTTTGATGTTTTACTTTACACATTAATAAAACAAGATTGATCGGTAAAGACTAGACTGCTATTCAGTAAAGCTTAAGAAAAAGGATAAATAGTGTATTTCGATCAGTAGTTATTTGATAAGATTATTTAAAGGAATACTGTAATAGATAAATATGGATAGGGTTTAGAACAATGGAGATTTTCTCATTAATGTAACCCTATGCACATATTATCCGCATTACATTTAATTATTATGATAAGGGGTGTAAATCTGGAAATGTTTGCAAAGAATAATGGAATAAAATACATACCTCTGAAAAAGAATCTACTAAAAACCCTGCCAAACGGTCTCAGAAACTGTTGATTTTTACAATCCTGGACTGAAACTGTGAGATCTACAAAACCCATAAATCTTTTTCTTTTTTGAGAAAGGTTGATTTTGACCCAAAAATGAATGTCACCTTTGACCCAAAAATTTTTATTCTGACCCAAAAGTTCTGATTGTGACCCAGAATTTTTGATTCTGACCTGTACAGTCTGACAAAAAATCTATTTCCAGATCCTAAAAGTTTGTCGAAAATGGTATCCAGATCTGCACTCCAATTCACTGCTTTGAACCTCTCCCTACAAGAAAAATGGTATTTTTTTGGGGGGGGAGGGGTTTGCCTTGGTCAAACCCCAGTTTTGGAATTAACCTTCAAATATAATTGAAATTGTATAAGTAACAAATTAAATAAATAAATTCACCTTGCTTGTATAGAAACCCTTGTGGAGGATTTGAATCCTTGGATCCACATGTATGGATGTGCCAAATGGATGTAGAATATAGAATGTAGGATTTAGGATGTCTTAAATCAATTGCTTTTAGATCTTCAACACCAATCTTGAATGGATCTTGGAAGAGGAGGAGGCTTGCATGGATGTTGATGGAGAAATCTTCAACAAGAGGGCTCCATAGAGCTTGAATTCTTCAATGGATACCAATGGATCTCCTTGATTAATTGAGTACTTGAAAGTGCTTGAATTCTTGGATGCTTGAGATTAGATGAATGCTTCAATAGATATTTATCTTGCTTCAAATCTTGCTTCTTAGCTTGTCCTTTACACTTAGATTTCACTTAGAGAAAATGAGAGGAGAAATCTTCCTTATATACAAATCTAGGGCACAATCTTCTAGAGAGGCCTACATAGGAGAATTAAATTATCATTATACCTATACCCCTAAAAGTGGACCTGTATTAAATATAATTTTAAGATTCATTTCCCCGAAGACTGAAACAACTGACCCAGAAGCGAGAATTAAATCTTTTCGAAGCTTGACATCTGGAAACCCCAGAAACTTGAAATCTGGACCCTGGGTCAGAATCAAGGTTGATTCTGACCTAGGTTAGGGTTGAGGTCGATCTTGACCCATAAAGGTTGATTTTTACCCTGAGGTCAAAAATTGCAGGTTTGCAGTTTAGGATGCCAGAAACAGGACGGAGAGAAGTGGGAAATGGGGCAGAACAAGGGGAAAAGCTAGATCCAAGTCAGAGACCCATTCAAGGTGCTTGACATGACCCCAAACCACTTAATTGGAGGTATAAACCAGTCTAAAATGGAAGTGCTTCCATTTTTTGACTATACATTTAGCCCCTACTTTAGCAAGAGTATGGACTCAATGCAAACTCTTGGTAAAGGAGATCATGAAGACAAGATAATATTATTGAAATAAAAAGGGACAAAGGAATCTTCAAGCCCCCAGGGACTTAAGTCTTTATCAACCCTAAGATCATGATAAGAGAGATATCACCAGTCAAAGAGAAAGGAGAGAGAAAGGAGTGGTTAGCTCACCCAGTAAGATGTGTGTATCTCAATATGAACCACAAAAATGATAGGATGGCCCACCAAGAAAGCACTTTATAGTCACCCCATAAATTTGTGTACCTTCTTACGGCTTTGTGCATGTATGTAGTGTGTCTTCTAGTGGCTTTTATGAAGTACCCATGGATCCATATCCTTATATCACCATGGAATAGATTTGTAAAATGTGCATCTCTTCAGGATTTAGCAACTTATGTGTGTTACCTTCAGAGGATTTTAGCATATTGAATTGTAATTGAATGTGTATCTCTCCATGATTTAGCAACTTATGTGCATTACCTTCAGAGGATTTAGCATGCTGCAAAAGAAAAGGTTAGAAAAAAAATGCATAATATAGAATGAGGGAGGTCGTATATATGCCCCCTCCTGAAGATGGAAAAATACATACTATTTTGACATGTTAAGGAAAGAAAAGAACAAGGATAAAGCCTTCTTCAACACCATCAAGACGATATCCATATACAACACCCAGTCCAAGCCAAGAAGGTCACAACTCCTATGAGGCCATGGAAGGGACGAATGCAAAGAGATATCATGCAAGAAGTGAAAAAGTAACCCTTGTAAGGGATAGCACAACATTCAGTTTCCAAGATGAGAGATTTATCAACCATGGAAAACCAATGTTAAAAAATGAAATAGGTTATGATCAAGGATATATATCCTCAATGCAAACCAAAATTTTCATGTATGATTGGATATCACATAATAGATAGATACTGCTTAACCAAGGAAAAATTGGATCCCGAAAAGATAGAAAAGAAGGAGATGGCATCCTTGCCCCCCAAGCGTAGGAACAAGGATGAAATGAGACCTATTATATCACTCACAATACGATGCAAGACAATAAGACCCCAAGGATTAGGCTAACATTGTTTACCTAATGTAGAGTTCCATAATAGGAACATAAATGTTATTTAGAGAAAACATGATTGAAATAGAACTCATTGCCATATGATATATAAATAACTTTACTATCAATGAGCTATCTAATCTTATAATGTAAAGCTTGACATTCATTAGTAGAGTGATCATGAAATCTATGATACAAACAAAAAGGAAGAGTCTTCAAGTGTGGACTACGTTTCTTTTTGCGTTTAGGTCTAGTAATCATCTTAGCACGAAGGAGTTTAGGCAAATGAACTTCTTGGTCAAATTCCTTCATAGGTTCATCATGTTTTGAAGTGTTATTTGAGATGTTGGTAATATTGATGTGTTGTTGAGGATTAAATCCCAATCCATAAGAATTCTCATACCCCCCATTCTGTAAGGGAATTGGAATTCCCTGTTTATGCTTACCACATCCTTGACCATGGAATCCTTGTTTAACCAGTAAATGATAACTAGGACCATAATGAGAAGCCATATTAGAAGGAGTCAATGGAACTTCAGTAGTCATTATGTCAAGAAGCCATATTAGAAGGATTCAATGGAACTTCAGTAGTCATTATGTCATCACTAGTAGGTTTGACAGATTCATAGTGGGTAGAAGCAACGACAAAGTTTTTACGAAGGGAATAAGAAGTAGAAGAAAAAGATTGTTGTTCAAACTCTCTTTGTTGCTTCATAAAATCAAGATCAGAAATGTTATACTCTTCAATAAAGGTAGGATTAAAATCCAAGGTTCCCCAATCATCTCCAGGCAGAGCATTAGAGGAAGAAGGATTACTATTAGGAATAGGAATATTGTGGGTTTGAATATTCAAACAAGGATTTGCTACATCATCCACATGAAGTGTATACACCATGTTGTTGTGAATAAACTTGACTTTACAGTGAAGGGTGGAAGGAACAACATGCATTGCATGCAACCAAGGTCTACCCAAAAGGAGGTTATAATTAAGAGGTCCAAGCATAACATGAAAAGGAGTATTCAGGATGATTGGACCTACCTTAATAGGTAAGGTAATGATGCCTAAATTTTTCTTATCAATGTTATCAAGGCCATGTATAAGAGCATTATTAGGTTTAATAGTTGAAAGATTGGCTTTAATTGCTTTGAGTGTGTCCATTCTACAAATATTAAGCCCAGGTCCATTATTAATCAAGTTCCTACGAATGATACTCTTATTGATAGTAATAGCAACCATAAGAGCATCATATTGATTATGTACTTATTTAAAATATAAATCCTTTTGAGTAAATACAATGTCAGGAGGACCCGAGGTAGCACGCATGCACTGTAATAAGGAACTGATGTTCTCTTGATTAGGAGGTGGAGTGGAAAGAGTTTCTGGAGATTTTTGCAAGGCTTCATGGTAGGTAGGTTAATTTTGAAGAATCTCCCATAAAGAAATCTTGGCAAGGGTATTGCGCAATTGGTTTATCAAATCATACTCCTTTCTAGGAAGACGGGGTGGAGGAGGAAGAATGGGTTGAGAAGGTGGTAAAGAAGTAGGAACCATTGGATTAGGTTGAGGGTTATTCCTTGTACGATAAGAATGGGAAATGGAATCTATGTTATCAAAGAAATCCAAAGGATCCCTAGGTTTACCCTTGATAGTAATGCAAGGACAACCTTTAATAGTCAACAAGGGTTTTGGATAAACCATGTTAGTTGTCTCAACACTACAAATAGGTTCACAAGAAGGAAGCAAAGAATACATCCAAGGAGGAGATGAGGTAGGATCTTGATTCTCCATAAGATCATCACCAAGAGGGAGAGCATTAAGGGAGTTCATGTCATTCTCTGCTAATGCCTCATCACTAAAAGGAATCCCAAATGGAGGTAAAGCATATATAATGTCTTTCTCTAAAATGTCTGTATAAGGGGAGTGTGTTTTAGAAAAAGAGTCACCATCATGTATGAATATGTCATCCATTAATAAATCACCCTCTTGTATCAAGGAAACTTCACAGGGAGGGGATAAATCAATGTCTTTATCCAAGGGTTCATCCAAAAAAGTAGAATCATCCACAATGGCTTCATCAGGAAGAGAGTAATCAATAACCAAATCCAAAGGTTCATCCCAAATAGGAGGATTATCATTTCTATTAATAAAGCACCTTGTAGGAGAGTCATAAATCACTAAAGCTTGATCCCTAAAGGGGAAAGAAGGTAGCTTATTTTCTAAATTAGGCTCATAGAAAAGACATATATTAGGAGAAGGATCAATCCTCAACTCATCTCCATAAAGAGAAAGATTAAAGTCATCTACTTGCTCTAATATATCCTTACAAGGTAATAAAAGAGAGGAAAAATCAACATCACACACACTAAATGAATTCTTTATAGGTGTATCAATGTTGTAAATACTGGAACATGAAGGTAACCATGCACACACCCTATGATAAAGGTCAATTGAAGAGGTTGTAGAGGAGGATGAAATAGGGATAGGATCCATGGAGATCTTATTCAAACAATTTTCATCCTCACTTCCATGTACCTCATTAGGGGATCTATCCTCTTTCAAAACAAAAGCCTCATCAAAGTATTCAAAACAAAAATCATACATGTTGAACACAAAGTAACATTACAAGCATGAAAAATGTAAATGTTTTTATATTTTTAAAGAAATTTGTGATTTTTTTTTTGAAATTTTGAAATATAAATGCAAGGGCATAAAAGAAATGCATGTAAGATCTAACATAAAATGTAAATCTAACACTAAAAAGAAAGAGTTGTCTATCGTGGGTTCACCAAAATGTAAGGTAGAAAATGGATAGGGTTTAGAACAATGGATATTTGCTCATTAAAGTAACCTATGAACATATTATCCACATTACATTTAATTTTGATGATTAGGGGTGTAAATCTAGAAATTTTTGCAAAGAATAATGGAATAAAATACATACCTCAGAAAAAGAATCTTCTGAAAACCCTATCAAACGGTCTCAAAAACTGTTGATTTTTGCAATCTTGAACTGAAATTGTGAGATCTACAAAACCCAGAAATATTTTTCTTTTCTGAGAAAGGTAGATTTTGACCCAAAAATGAATGTCACCTTTGACCCAAAAATTTTGATTCTGACCCAGAAGTTCTGATTCTTACCCAGAATCTCTGATTCTGACCCAAAAGTTTTGATTGTGACCTAGAATTTTGGATTCTGACCTACATAGTCTGACAGAAAATTTGTTTCTGGATCCCAAAAGTTTGTCAAAAAGGGTATCCGAATCTGCACTCCTATTCGTTGCTCTGAACCTGTCCCTATAAGAAAAATGGTTTTGTTTGTTGGGGGGAGGGGTTTGCCTTTGTCAAACCCCAATTTTGGAATTAACCTTAAAATATAATTTAAAATGTATAAGTAACAAAGTAAATAAATGAATTCATCTTGCTTGTATAGAAACCCTTATGGAGGATTCAAATCCTTGGATCCACAAGTATGGATGTGCCAAATGGATGTAGAATGTAGAATGTATGAAGTAGGATGTCTCAAATCAATTGATTATAGATCTTCAAAACCAATCTTGAATGGATCTTGAAAGAGGAGGAGGCTTGCATGGATGTGGATAGAAAAATCTTCAACAAGAGGGCTCCATAGAGCTTGAATTCTTCAATGGCTACCAATGGATATCCTTGATGAATTGAGTGCTTGAGTGCTTGGATTCTTGAGAGTAGATGAATGCTTCAATATATATTTAGCTTGCTTCAAATATTTCTTCTTAGCTTGTCCTTCACACTTAGATTTCGCTTAGAGAAAATGAGAGGAGAAAGCTTCCTTGTATACAAATCTAGGGCACAATCTTCTAGAGAGGCCTATATAGGAGAATTTAATTCTCATTATACCTATACCCCTATAATTGGACCTATATTAAATATAATTTTAAGTCATTTCCCCGAAGACCAAAACAGTCGACCTAGAAACGGGAATTAAATATTTCCGAAGCCCAACATCGGGAAACCTCAGAAACTTGAAATCTGGACCCTGGGTCAGAATTGAGGTCAATTTTGACCTAGGTCAAGGTTGAGGTCAACCTTGACCTAGGTCAAGGTCAAGGTCAACCTTGACCTATAAGAGGTCAATTTTGAACCTGAGGTCAAAAATCTTAGGTTTGCAGTTTAGGATGCCAGAAACATGCCGGAGAGAAGTGGGAAATGGGGTAGAACAGGGGAAAAGCTAGATCCAATTCAGAGACCCATTCAAGGTTCTTGACATGACCCCAAACCACTAAATCAAAGGGCTAAACCAGTCTACAATGGAAGTGCTTCCATTTTCTGACTATACACATACATCTTGTAGGACTGAAGATAACTAGAGGTTTATATTTGTGGTTTAAAGTTTTGGGGTTGATTTATTGGAGCAATTCTCAAGGCCACTAATTCACCCCCCCCCCCCCCTCTTATTTATTCTAACATAGTCTACATAAAGGACGTGGATAACATAAGCATCAAAAGGCAAGCAAGGCAACAACTAGAGGCAAATCACTCCTAACACTCAAGGCAAGAAATTGAGTAATGCAATAAAAGGCACAAATGTCAAACTACTTAATTGGATACTATTCCAAGATCTTGGATTCTAATAGAATCCATAAAATGTCTCGCAAGGATGTGAGAAAGGCTCACAAAGCACAAAATACACTAAAATCCCAAATTTGGGCAAAAGTCGGTAAGGGTTCCAAAATTATCATTTTACATCAAAAGAGTAAAGTTTGGATCATGATAGTTATTAGCCAGAATGTCCTAAATATATTCTGATAGCAATATCTTACTATAAACATGAGAATATACTAATTCCAACATTTAGAACATGCCAAATATGAGGTCAAACTTTTTGGAAAGCATGCAAATCAAGGTGAGCTAAAAAATGCCAAAAATGAAATTCAAAACCAAGCTATGAAATTAAAACCATTTACCCTAATATGCCCAGCAACACATTTATCCAATAAAATTACCATTCTAGGAAAACACAGAAAAGCAGGTAGCATAACTCCACAAAATCCAATATTTCTAATTTCTAGAATATGAAATAAACACATAGACCCGATCTGGCAATGAGAGGAAATTGTGAGGCAATTCTAATTCTCAACCCATGAAAATAAAGCACTTTACCTCATTCAAAAAGATGAAGAAAAACAAAAGATATGAGATGGCCTACCTCACACCTAGAGGGAAATACAAAAATAGAGAGAATAAAATAAATCTACCACAAAAAAAAATGGCTGCATAGATGGAATAGCAATGACGACACGAATCCAATGAATCACTACCCACGTGGATCTGAAAAAATGATCAAGTGAAATGAGCTAATCAATTGTTTTTTCCAAACCAATTTGGAGCAAAATCCAATTTCACAAAATTCAAAAGTGAGGAATAAACTCTTTTCCTCCAAATATAAAGTCACTTTTCCAAAAAGGACTTTAAATAAAATAACTTAGATAAATCAAACGAACTAAAGACTTCCCAAAATTAAATTAAATCAATTCCAAATAAATGGAATTCAACTATGGAAAATTAGCCTGTAATTAAAAATTAAATCCCCCAAAGCAATTAAAATTGCATTTACATTCTAACTCATCTGTGACAAATGTGGGAACTCTAAATTCATAGACACGTGTACTAGTCTATCACAATATGCATATGAAGTCCAAATTTACTCATACGTACTAGAGGTATAATATAAATTAAGGATACATCATCCATACAGTGATGATATTGGCTCAATAATGAATGGTTGGTGAAACTATCTCTTGTGCCACTATTAGGGATAAGGCATGCTCAAACCTACAACTCTTGCGGAACAATGTCTAGTGCATTTTCATTGAAACATGCAAACATTAAGTGTAACAGCTCACAGTATAAATAGTTGAATCATAAACATGAGTAATAGAATATTCCTAATGGAACAACGATGCTCTAGTGACGTGATCATTTGTATGTATTAGAATGTCATGACACTGGTCCTTCCATTTTTTAATCCTCAATTTGCAGTTCATTTAAATAATCATTTTGTTTAAACATAAAGAATTAAAATAATCATTTACGGTTGTATGAGCATATATATCACTGAAAACCTCAAATCAATTATCCAACTACATAAAAGGTACAATATTGTAGGAAATTAATGATAATCATCATAATATTTTAATCCAATGCTCTTGAATTCAAAATACACCATATATAATCATAAAGCGTCATCATGTAGATATGATCAAAATGGTAATAATAGCATAATATAACATCTAAATCAGATTTGATATTGGTAACCAAAATAATGTCCAGTAATAAAATGCATCACACATCACACAATGCAACCACCAGATCACATCACAACATCATAATACAAATATAATGATCCCCAATCCAGATAACATCTAAACAAGATAACAATCATAATCTAGTATCCACTAGCACATACATTAGTAGAACCATCTCTCACATCATAAGTCATATAATCCACAACATCTCATGAGTCGTATAAACCAAATACTATCATACCACAAGACTAATCTCAAAAATAAACTGAGTCAGGTGCATCTCACAATGCCAATATAAAATCATAACATGGGAATAGTCATCGAATCCCATAAAAGAAACAAGCTCTAATCAAATCACCAAGAACACAATGACTCCACAAAACTCAGAAAGTTTGACATCTCAAATCAGGTATGCAACAAGCTACACCACCATGGTTCTCACAAATAGACATAAGGACATAAGAAACTTGTCAATGAAATGGAATAATTCAAATCACCCTAAAGGTACCAACCTCTCACGATTCCAACATGATCATACAATACAAGCATATATCCATCTAAGCATCAGATGAACTCCACCAATCATATAAAGCAACAAGACATCTTGTGCCAAACAAGGCATCATAAGAAATCTTGTCCATCAACATGAAGGCACTAACCTAACAAATTGTTGAAGCCACGCCCATCATGATGTCATGTAGAAAGTAAACGAGAGAGGTGTAGCAAAAAATTGTGCTTCTTCTTGTCCTTATTTTTCTTATTCCAACACAGATTGACATGTTAGCATAAATGAGAGGGGAGTTGAATCAGTTAGACTCAATTTCCTCAACAATTATCCTACAGTCCCAAATTATTCTAGATGTATATCAAAACAAATTCAATCATATAAATCAGCTCGGTGAAATGTATTATGTATCTCAAACTTTAGTCAATAGTGTTTATTGAATGTCAGTAAATTAATACTATGATTACCGATCTAGGTCAATAAAATGAATTGTAAAGTAAAATAAAAATCCACAACATTCATGCACATTGACACATATATTTTTAACGTGGAAACCCTACTAAGGGAAAACCCACCTAGGATCGGTAACCCAAAATATTTTCACTCTTCTAAAGTGAGCTCGGTGAAGAGCCACACCTGTTAAAGGTTACAATTTACACTGTTAAATGTGACCTGGTTAGAGGATTTAAAATTTTTAGTTCTCTCTTGACCATGCATTCACTATGGGGTCAATAAGAAAACACTCAACATTCTCTGAATGTTATAATAATGACTTTCACTATCCAACTAATTTAAGAGATTTATCTGTAGAAATGGTTAAATTGATACAGTAATGATCTGATTCAAATACAACTTTGTTTTGCAAATTTTTCAGATCTATGCTAAGTACATAATACCTTTGATCAATGTGTTTACTTCATTTCATCTTATTCACCATACTCTGACCTGCTCAGTAATTCTCTTTCCTTTGTTTTCTCAGTGATGTCTGCAGGAAAATGCTCGGTTCTGTCTTTAACCAGTTTGATCAGTCATGCATAAACTTTGCATGTGCGCTTCAGCATCTATGCTCGCATGTGTATTCATAATGAATCTATTGTCTCTTATATAGACATCATGTCTCATTTAATTTTCATCCTTCAAATTTTTTCGCTTAATCTTCATCATTAATTTTCCCGCTTGATCCTTCCTTGGTAGTTGTGTTAAAAATGCGTTTCAATATTTTCAGTCCGATCTTCATTGAATTTTCATAGTTGTTTGATCAAAATAAAAAACTTTATATTTTACCTCGAAATCATCAATTTCCAGCTCAGCATTCTAGTCGGCCTCGATTTGAATTAATTTCTCGGTCAATACCTTGTTGAGTCGGCAAACCCTTGCTCAGTTAATATTGTGCTCGATATACACTATGTTTTACTCGATGTTCACTGTCTCTCAGTGTATACAAAACTCATCAATTTCTGACCACATAGACTTTGTTTGTTTTAGTTCTTCAATACATAACAAATTTTTTCCACCATAATAATACTCAAATAAGTTGACATCAATGACAATACATTAACTGATAATGTTTATCATCACATCTGCAACTCAGTTGAATATCAACAAATGACTTCAAACATACAATTAGTTGTAGTTCATCAATCTCTCCCTTTGGCATTGATGGCAACACAATATGAAATATGCAATATAAAAATATGTCATACCACAAATACAAAACATTTTTTCTACAACTACAACAATTATGTAGCTCTCCTTATCTTGAATATATAAATTGTTTCAGTATTAAAAACTCACCATGTAGACTCTCCCTGCAATTTTGATTTTTATGTTCTTAAATCTCTCTGTAGATTAGATATGTCTCTCCCTTCCTCTTTTCTCCCTTGGATGGATAGATATTTCATTGATCATTTCTCCTTTTATATTTCATGAATTTCTCTCCCTTTGACAACAACTCCAAAAGAAAAAATATATGCAGCTCTTCAGTATCCAAATAAAATATCTCTAATGGTTGGTGCAGTAGGTACCTTTTAGTGTACTGATATATCTGTGTCATTCCAGTTCAGCTTTTGCATCAACATGTCTGATTTTCTAATTTCATGTAGGTTGATGCAACCTCCTACTCATCTTAGTTATCAATAGACAAGGGTCGAACCCCAACTCTACCTCTCAAGTACTCAAATGTATCCTTCGGTAAGGGTTTTGTGAATATGTTTTCAAGTTGTTCTTTTGATTGTACATATTTCAATATTACTTATTTATCCTGTAATTGTTCCCTCAAGTAGTGATATTTGATGGATATGTGCTTTGTCTTTTCATGCATCACAGGATTCTTTGAAATATTTATAGCACTTGTATTATCACAGTAAATTATCACTGGGTCAGTGATCTCTTCATTCATTCCTTTCAATAGTTCTTTTATCCATGTTATGTTCAAACAATTTGCAGCAGCAACATACTCTACTTCTGCAGTTAACTGAGATATGCATCCTTGCTTCTTGCTTATCCAAGTAACTAATCTTTCTCCAATAAAGAATGCTCCACCAGTAGTGTTCTTTCTATCATCAATGTTCTCATCCCAATCAGCATCAGTATAAACTTTTAGTTTGGACTTTCCTTCTCTTTTATACCAAAGTCCATAATCCTCAGTATTCTTCAAATATCTAAAAATTCTTTTTACAATAGTCATATGTGATTCTCTGGGATTAGCAAAAAATATTGCAACTATTCCAACAGTGTGTTATGTCAGGTCTTGTGTGTACAACATACATCAATTTACCAATCATAGATATATACAAAGTCTGATTACCTCAGTTGTCTTGTCTTCTCTTGCCAATTTGCATCATGTCACCATAGGTGTTCCGACTGGTTTTGATTCTTCCATTTTGAATGTCTTTAGTTCTTCCTTGATGTATTTTTCTTGAGTAATATAGATACCTGCAGTCTGTTGTAAAATTTGTAATCCAAGAAAAAATTTGATCTCACCAAACATTGACATTTCAAATTCTTTCCACATTTCATCAGCAAATGAAGTGCATAGGTTATCATACCTCCAAATATAATATCCTCAACAAATATTTCAGCAATAAGGGTATTATCATCATTTCCTCCTTTTAAATACAAATTTTTATCGTCACTTGTTCTAATAAATCCAATACTTATAAGATAAGAATGTAATCTTTCATACCATGCTCTCGGTGCTTGTTTCAGTCCATATAAATCTTTGTGTAACTTACATACCATGTTTGTTTGATTAGGATCAATAAATCCCTCAGGTTGTTCGATGTATACCTCTTCTTTCAGTATTCCATTCAAAAATAATGACTTAACATCCATCTGATATACTTTCAATCCTTGATATGCAGCGTATGCAAATAGTATTCTTAATCCTTCAAGTCTAGCAATGGGTGCAAAATTTTCTCCATAATCAATTCCTTCTTCTTGTGTATACCCTTTGTAAACTAGTCTAGCTTTATTTCTGGTTACATCCTCATTTTCATTCAATTTGTTTCTGAATATCCATTTGGTGCCAATGACATTTTTATCACTCGGTATTGGTACTAATGTCCATGGCTTATTTTTCTGTATCTGCTCAATTTCCTCATTCATAGCATTAATCCATTCTTTATTTTATAATGCATCTCTAACATTTTTAGGCTCAAATTCACAAATTAAACAAGTGTTACCTCTTAACTTACTTATTGTAATCATGCCTGCTCTTTTATCTCCAATAATATGATTCTGTGGATGATATCTTCTCACATATCTATCAATTTTAGGTTTAGTTCTTTCGTCTTCATTGTCTTCCCATGTAGGTTCATTATGTTCTTGTTCATGATCTTCAGTTTTGGCATTTTCCTGATGCTTGGTCTGTGCTACTTGTTTCCCAGTGACATTACCTTATTGCATGGTAATGTTACGCATCTGCGTTGGTATAGTATCAGGTTCTTCCATGTAGACAAATCTATTGTAATCTTTTGGTTCTTTCATGTTGTCCTCATCATTTTGCTCAACAAATTCATCAACTTTTATATTTGCACTTTCAATGATTTTGTTAGATGTCTTGTTCAAACATTTGTAAGCTTTACTCTTAGTAAAATATCCAAGAAATATTCCTTCATCACTTTTTAAATCAAATTTACCATTTCGATCATCTTTCATAATATAGTAACGACTACCAAATATTCTAAAATAGCTCACATTAGGTGTATAACCATACCATAGCTCATAAGGTGTTTTGTTTGAATCTTTCTTCAGTTGTACTCGGTTCAATGTGTAAACATATGTGCTTATTTCTTCTCTCCAGTATGTTTGTTCAATATTATTTTCAATCATCAGTGTTCTGTCACAATCAACAATTGATCTATTTCTTATTTTAGTAATTTCATTTTGTTGTAGTGTCCTTGGTGCAGAAACATGTCTTTTGATTCCATAATCATTACAAAAATTAGTGACCTTGTCATATATAAATTCACCTCCTCTGTCAGATCTCAAACACTTCAGATCTCTACCAATTTATTTTTCCACTTTAGCTTTATACCCCTTAAACATCTTAAATGCTTCAAATTTTTCTTTTAGGAACATGACAGTCATCATTCTAAAGTAGTCATCAACAAATAAAATAAAGTATTTGTCCCCATAATAGCTCAATGTTCTCAATGGTCCACATAGGTCTGTATGAACTAACTCCAAAATATCATTAGATAAAAAATTATTTCTCTTGAAACTACATTTTGACATCTTACCCATTTGACAATTTTTGCGCATTACATGGTCTCATTTAGATAAGCTCAATAAGCCTCTAAATTTTATTTTTCTACTAATTTTAACCATGTTGTCAAAATTTACATAACAAATTATTTTATGCCATAACCATATATCTTCATTGTTTTCCAATAAGCAAGTAGTTTCAACAGTGTCAAGGTAGAATAGGTTACCTTTAGATTGTTCACCAGTGCCGATCAATTTTCCTTTTCCATCATAGATTCTAGATTTTCTATTTTCAAATGTAACTCGTTGACCTTTTTTATTCAATTGTGAAACACTCAATAGATTGTAATTAAGTCCTTTTACCCAATATGCATTTTCACCTTTGATTTTATTTTTCGGCATAATAGTACCTTTTCCTTTTACTTGACAGAGTGTATCATTTCCCATTCTTATAGATTCACCATCATAATGTTCAAGAAATTCAAATTTTCCTTTATCTCCAGTCATGTGATGTGTAAAGCCACTATGAATAACTCAAATATCATGTTTACTAACTTTAGAAATAAGTGTTATCTCTACATACCTTTCATCTTCATCTGAATCATCCTTCAAAGCTACAAACAATGTCTCAATATCTTCATCACTGTCAGATCCACTATCATTGCCTTTATCTTCAGCAATGTAAAAATATTTCTTACCTTTATCCTTGTAATCTCGGTTATCTCTTCTATCATACTGTCAGTTTCTTCTATAGTCTTGGTCATCCTTTCTATCGTTAGATCTATCATTTCTTTCATCATTCTTTATGTTAGGGCATCTTGCAGCAAAATGGCCAATCCCTTTATAGCTAAAGCATATCAAAGGTAGTTTACCTTTATATATTCCTTTGCCTTTATGCAATCTTCTAGCCATTAAAGCTTCAAGATCATCAAGTTCCTTGTCATCATTATCACTGTCACTATTATTTCTGATTATGTGTTTGCTACTAGCTATACCAATTTTCAAAGTAGACATAAATGTGGATTCCATAGATGGCACAATATTGTTATCAAATTTATTCAGCTCAAAAGAAATCAATCTTCCAACAAGACTATCAATAGTAATGTTATTTCCAGGTGTTGCTATCATTTCATGTATTGCAGAGACTCTTATAGAATAAATAGGCAATAGAGTTCTAAGAATCCTACTCACAATAGTGTCTTCATCAATGGTTCCACCAGATCCTCAAATAGCATTCATAACTTCCTTAAGTCGGGTACTGTATTGTGTTATGTTTTCTCCTTCCTTCATTCTCGTATCATCAAACTTTCCTTGAATACTTTCAGCTTCAGCTCTCAGTACATTTGCATCTCATCCATAAACTAGTGAAATTTTATCCCACATCTGCTTGGCAGTTGTACATGTCTTGATGTCCTCAAATTTTGCATCAATAAGTGAAGAATAAATCTCCACCATTATAAGGTTATGTTCATTTTTCTCTTTCATCTAATTAACAATCAAAGGTCCAAAAGGTAGAATGAATTCATTGTCTAGATAATCTGCAATGTTGTCTCCAATTCCTGATAGGTATAGTCTCATTCTTCTTTTCCATGTCGAGAAGTTATCCTTGTTCAGCTTCGGTGCATCTTTCTTATACATCTTGTGATCTTTAGCTTAAGTCCTTAAAAACTTTCTTAAGCAGTGTATGCTATGATACCAATTCTTAGAATAACTGAGAGGGGGGTGAATCAGTTAGACTTAGTTTCCTCAGCAATTATCCTATAGTCCCAAATTCTTCCAGATGTATATCAAAACAAATTCAATCATATAAATAAGCTCAGTGAAATGTATTATGTATCTCAAACTTTAGTCAATAGTTTTACGAAATGTCAGTAAATTAATATTGTAATTACCGATCTAGTTCAATAAAAAAAGTGTAAAGTAAAATAACAATCCACAACATTTATGCACATTGACACAGATTTTTAACGTGGAAAACCTACAAAGGGAAAAAACACCTGGGACCAGTAACCCAAAATATTTTCACTCTTCTGAAGTGAGATCGGTGAAGATCCAACCCTGTTAAAGGTTACAATGCACATTGTTAAATGTGACCTGGTTAGAGGATTTAAATCTAACAGTTCTCTCTTGACCGTGCTAAGTAATGATCATATAGTAATGATCTTATTCAAATGCAACTTTGTTTTGCAAATTTTCATATCTATGCTAAGTACATAATACCTCTGATCAATTTGTTCACTTCAGTTCATCTAATTCACCATACTCTGTTCTTCTCGGTAATGTTCTTTCCTCTATTTTCTCGGTGATGTCTGCAAAAAAATGCTCGTATCTGTCCTTAACCAGTTTGATCAATCATGCATAAACTTTGCATGTGCGCTTTAGCATCTATGCTTGCATGTGTATTCATAATAAATCTCTTGTCTCTTATATAGACATTATGTCTCATTTAATTTTCATCCTTTAGATTTTTCAGCTTAATCTCCATCGTTAATTTTCCTGCTTGATCATTCCTTGATACTTGTGTTAAAAACATGTTTCAATATTTGTCATCCGATCTTCATTGAATTTTCATAGTCATTTGATCAAAATTTTCATATTCTGGGAAGGCAGATTTTAGATTCTATCATTACAATCCATGAGAATATTCACTCTTTGACTATGGCTAGAAAAGAAGGTTTCATTCTGAAGATAGACCTCTCAAAATCTTGTGACAGAGTGGACTCGAATTTATTGCAGAATACCTTGAGGACATTTCGATTCAACTCTAAGTGTATTAAACTGATAATGCAGCTTGTTTCTTCCCCCACTTTCTCTATTCTTGTGAATGGTTCTCCTTCATCCTTCTTTAAATCTTCCAGAGGTCTAAGGCAGGGAGATCCTCTATCTCTAGTTCTATTCGTGATTATTGCAAAATGCCTGGGCAGATACATTGAAAGCATTGTTATAAAAGAGGATCTCATAGGGCTAAAACCATCCTCCTCAAATTATGTTTGCTCACATCAGCAATTTGTGGATGACTCAATTTTTATTGGGGAAGAAACTATAAATGAAGCCAAGAACCTTAAAAAGATCCTCAACAATTATGGTAAGGCTACTGGCCAGATCATCAACTGGAATAAAAGCTTTATTTATTTCATTAATACTCCTGAGTACAGACAACACAAGATAAGAAGAATTATGAACTGCCAAATTGGGGAGCTCCCTGCTACCTACTTGGGCCTCCCCCTTGGGAATATCCCTCCTGATTCCTTTTGAAGCTCACTGGTGGACAAATTTCATAAGAAACTTGCAGGATGGAAAGGAGCTCTGCTCAGTCAGGCTGGCAAAATTCAACTTCTCAAATCTTCCCTTCAGAGTATGCCGACTTATTCTCTTAGCCTTTATAGGATACCCAAGAAATTTGTTGAGGCTATTGAAAAAATTCAAAGACACTTTCTTTGGAATGGTGTAGAAAAAACTAATAGATTTTCTCTTATTGCCTGGGAGAAAGTTTGTAGGCCTAAATCAAAAGGTGGCTTGGGAATAAGGAAAATAAAAAGAATGAATGAAGCTCTCATTGAAAAACTTGGATGGAGAGGTTTTACCTTGAGAGGTGAATGGAATTCTATATGGCATAGTAAATATAATAGGAATTCTAATTCTATTAATGAGTTTCTTAATACTGAAGACATTCTGGTGGGATCTTGTATATGGAAGAATGTGATTAAAGCCAAAAATACCATCAGGAAAGGTGTGAAGTGGAAAGTGGGCAAGGGGAACAGAGTGGATTTCTGGGATGATATATGGATCGGTAACCAGCCTCTTGCTATGAACATTGTTTGGGGTCCCTTTTCTAAAATATGCAAAAATGAAATAGGTACTAAGGTCATGGATTATAGAAGTAATGGGAAATGGAAGGATTTAACTTTTGTGGATGATGCCCTTCTTTCTCTGAATATCACCCTCAATGCTATGATTCTAAACTTGGAAGAAGATTCTTTGAAATGGAAACATACTATGAATGGGAGTATCACTGTGGGATCGGCCTATAATCTCAATTATGAGAACAGTGAAAATCCTTTTTGGGCCAAGGCTTGGATCAAACGGCTAACCCCTAAAATCAACATCTTTTTCTGGACCATGATTCAAAACAAAATCCTCACTCTTGATAACCTCAAGAATAGAGGAATGTATATTACTAATATGTGTGTCTTGTGCAGGAAAGAGGAAGAGACGATCAATCATTTGTTCATTCATTGCAATTATGCTAATGAGGTATGGTCCTATTGGCTGAAGGCTTTTAATATGGATTGGGTAATACCTTATGACATCCAAAACATGTTCAGCTCATGGGGTATTAATACTAAGAGTGAATGCATTAGAAATATATGGCAAATTTCCCTCCCCCATATTACCTGGGCAATATGGAAGGAAAGAAATGAAATAATTTTCAAAGAGAATGAGACTTCCCCTAAAATTTTATTCAAGAAAAGTCAGAATATGATTATTGAGAATTTTAAAATAATGAAAATCAAGGATGACTCTAAAGGGAAAGAGGATAGTTCAATTCTTAAAAATTTGGGTATTCAAATTGATGAGAGAGCTCAAAGTAATAATAGAGATGAAGTGGTCTAGGAAAGTCCTCCGACGGGATGGATTAAGATTAACTTTGATGGAGCATCAAAAGGTAATCTTGGTATTGCTGGATGTGGAATGATCATCCGTGATGAGAATGGACATTGTATTTCTGTGAGTGCTATCCCTATAGGTGTTCAAAAAAATCATATGGCCGAGGCTCTGGCTTCCCTCAATGGCCTTATAATGGCTAAAGAGAATAATTATAAAAATGTCTAGCTTGAAGGGGATTCCTTGAATATCATCAAGGCTCTTAACAATATCTCCAACCCTTCGTGGATGATCATTAATATTATTGATTATGCCAAAACTATAATCAAGACTATGAATAAATGCATTGTGACGCATGTGTACCAAGAAGGCAATGTTAGTGTTGATTGGGCGACTAACTACGCATGTAAAAGTGACCACATCTATACTTGGAATGATGTTTTCAGATTTTCGTACGATATCAAATCCTTTATTCATAAGGAGATGATTTACGGAAGGCAGAGAAATGAAAATTATTTAACTAAATAAATGCAGCTAACACGAGTGATGTAAGTCCTAATTATGAGGCGTTAATCCTCTGCAATGCCACTTGGTGTCAAAATACCTTTTCATACAGATTTTGGGGGCTCTCAAAAATTGTGGAATACAATATAGGAAAGGAGAATAACAGAAAAATCAGGCACAGAGAGAACCAAAGAAACATTGTTAGTAGATACAAAATGGGTGGGAACAAGAAGAGACACGAACTGGATGACTACAGTGAATGAAAGCAAAATGAGCAAGTTTGGGAAATTCTTCACAAGGGAAATTTTTCTGCGTACATGGAGAAGCTTCGTGGGGGAAACCCTACTATTACTAGTTTTTTCATGCATAACTAGAAGAAAGGGAAGATCCATTTCAATAATCAATGGATAGATATCACTGAGGAACTTATTACGGAGGCCACTGGTCTTCCTATGATTGGCATGAAATTCTATCGCAACCGCAGTTATTTAGATAAAGCATATGAGAGGTTCCCGGAGAATGAGGAGGAGGCTGACAGACTTGTGAAGAAGGTAGGAGGTTTCTTCAGTCCTGCTAATATCAGTCGCCCATGTCATTTTGTTTTATATGCATCTATCTGTTATCTTACCCTTGATGGGAGGTTTACTAGAGCCTTCGGGCATCATTTTGTTGTCCTGAATTATTTTAGGCATAATGAGGAAATGAGTATACCTTTCTATCTGTAGACACCCTAAAATGGACAGGCTTGCGACTTCACATTAAAAACACTAATTTTCATCTATTAATTAATGGTTTTTTAATCATTAATTAATCATCTATTTTCCTCTAATTTCATTCCCCAAATCATCTAATCAAATTCCCAAAATTAATTAAATAATTAATTTTATTTAATTAATTAGCTTTAATTGATTAATTACCATTAATTAATTAATTATCTTTAATTGATTAATTACCATTAATTAATTAATTAAACTCAATTTCCTATAGTTTAAATTCAAATATTTAAACTTACTAATTAAATTCTTCCAATTAAATTAATTTAATTTCATCAAATAAAGCAATTCTTAATAAAAAAGAATTCAATTATCTCACATGTTGAAAACAATTATTAAATAAATAAATTAAATATTCGTTTATCTTCAAAGAGATAACTCTAATCAGATCACATGGGTTACTCCACCCATCTCTCCAGTCCACATGGGTAACTTCACCCACCTCTTCAGTTCAAAAAGGTAACTCATAATTAGCTCTTTAGTTAACCAAACTCTATCTCCTCTTTACC
>MU227655.1:210740-236185 GCA_018584345.1 Thuja plicata
ACCCACCTCTTCAGTTCAAAAAGGTAACTCATAATTAGCTCTTCAATTAACCAAACTCTATCTCCTCTTTACCAAATGAAGAGGTGGAGTTTACTGAGGACCTCTCCTGTTCCTTTTGATCTCAACCATTCATCTCCCCATCTCTGGGATTGATCTCAACCGCTCATATCATCACCAATTCCTATATAATAAACCCTTCATAACCATTTGAAGGGTCCAGGATTTCAAGCTCTCGTGCTCCATTACTCCGTCAATTTGGTTCTAGCATTCAAGCCATCTTGTGACCACACACACATTTCAATTGTCAAATTCTTGAAGCTTCTCAAGTCATAGACGCTGCCCTGCCAATACTGAGCATCAAGAACAGCGTTTTGGAAGGAGTAGAGAGAAAAAATAGAAGCTTCAAGCATCGTGGGGTTTGCATTTATTTGTCTTCCTTTCTCTTGCTTGTACATTTTATTGCTCATGTTTCTATTATTTGTTTAGTCATTATATACTTGATTTGCATTCATTTGTGAAACCTTTGCTACTAACCCTCGCCTTTGGAAAGCTGTGGGAATCGAAGAGCAAGGCGTACACTATCTTATGAGCTCTTTGAATGTCACTATGAGGGAGTTTCAGAATGACCCTTTTGGGGAACATGCCTCTCACCAAGGTTTAATGGTTCTCATTTATGATGTTTTAAAAATGAGGAAAATGAATAAAATGGTTGGTAAGGGTAAAATCCTTAACGATGTTGAGACTGAGGATGAAGATTCGGGAGAAAGATTTGATGATGATACTGAGGATGAAGTGAACACTATTAGCACTAGAGGTATGGGTTGCTGGAAGGGTAGTTCCTCAAATATTTCAAAGAAAAAGTTGGAGTATAAAGAGATGAACCCTAATTTGGAGGGTATCAGAACTGAAGATGAGGAAAACCCTAAAAGATAGAAAAAAAGGAAAGTCGGTCTTAAGAAAAGCCTTCAATTACCAAGAAACCAAAGAAGAACAAAGGCATCCTCATTTCCTCTGATGAGGAGGACCCTGTTCATGAGAGTTTGGAGAAAAAGGAGAAGGTGGAAAAAGACAGGGATAACAAACAGAGTAAGGTTGAAGAAAAAGAGGGTATTCAGGAGAAGGATAATATTAACACTATAGAGAACACTAAGGAAAGATTCAACAATGGCCCAGACCAGAAAGACAACATCCTTTCTTTTGGGAGGTTTATGGCTACCATGGCTTAGGATACTACGAATATGAAGACTAAAATCAAGGAACAAGGTAAGATTGTGAGTATGATTAAAGTTTCTACTTTCGGGAAGAGTCTATGGCTACCATCTTGAAGAAATGGATTGAAGCCATTAACAAGGGTGAAGCCTTTGGGGAGTTGGGCACTAAAGTGTTGACAATGGAGGACAAGATTAACAAAATGAACAAAGAAGCTGAAGACAGAAATATTGAGGTACGCCTGTCCTCATTGGAAGGAAAAATGGACAAAATGGATTTGATGGTCAAAAAAATATGTGAGCAAAGATTTAATATCCTAAAATTTTCTATCGAGCAATGCAAGAATCTGATGGAGAGACTCAATGATAATAGAGGGGAGGAGAGTAAGGATTCCAAAGAGGGTCTGGGCTCTGGTATCTGCACTCGTGCAAGTATAAAGAAGAAATATACAGATCTCGAAGACATCAGAATATTAGTGGATAATATGGAGCTGCTCGCGGAGCAAGCGAAAGATCTGATGGAGACTATCTAGCTCCCTGTGTGTTGTCTTTTGTTTTTGGGCTATATTTTCCTCTCGTGCTGTCTTTTTCTTCTTTTTGGGTTTGTGGTGCCTAGTGTCCATGTTTCTCCTATGTATCATCTTTTGGTAGTTGATTGATCAGCCTTGTCTATCCTCAGATATTGTGTACAAGGTTTCGGGACCTTTCAAATCGTGCTTTTACTTAATCAAAACAAACTTTATATTTTACCTTGAAATCATCAATTGCCAGCTCAAGATTCTAGTCAGAATTGATTTGAATTAATTGCTTGGTCAATACCTTGTTGTTTTGGTGATCCCTTGCTCAGTTAATATTGTGCTTAGTATACACTGTGTTTTACTCAGTGTTCACTGTCTCTTGGTGTATACAGAACTCATCAATTTCTGACCACATAAACTTTGTTTATTTCAGTTCTTCAATACATAACAAATTTTTTCCACCATAATAATACTCAAATAAGTTGACATCAATGACAATACATTAACTGATAATGTTTATCATCACATCTGCAACTCGTTTGAATATCAACAAATGAATTCAAACATACAATCAGTTGTAGTTCATCATGACATACTGAGCCAATTGATGGTAGAAAAAATACTTTATCTTGCTCAAATCTTTCTTCTTCCCATCCTTGGAAGAAGACCCTTGAGTTTTACCTTTATTGAACTTCTTACCCTTGGTTGCAAGAGCATTATTTTCTTCATATTCAACCTTTTTTATGTAACCTCCTCGATGAGCACTTTCATGAATCTCCTCTTGGATGAAATCATCCAAAAGCATTGCCCAATTGGGTAGGCAAACTTTTCTAACAACGCACTTGAAAAACACTTCCTACTGCTTCAAAAAATCATACAGGGCTATCTGCACTAGCTCATCATCAACAATCATCTCTCTAATAGAAGCCAACTCGTCCCTAACATTTTTTAGTATGGACAAGTAAGAGGTCTCACTCTCATCCTTGGACATCTTGGTGTTATGCAATATGTCCTTGGGCATCATATTACAACTCTGATAGTCACTTTGATAAAATTTTGTGAGTGTATCCCACATTTCCTTTGTAGTGTATTTCCCAAATAGATGATAAATAAAATGATCTCTTACCCCAACAAGGATAATCCTTTAAGCCTTGGCCTCCTTGACTTCATGTGAATCCAGGGAAATATGATTATTTATTGGTGGAACCACTTATGTACTAGCATAGATCCATAACTTGTTCTCCTTGAGAACGGATGTAATACAAACTTTCCATTGTAAGATGTTAGACGTACCCTCAAGTTTTTCCTAATATCAAACACTAGTTGCCATAGGTACAGAAGAAACTAGCTTGACATAATTCTAATTTTATTTTCTTAAAATTTGTGTCACAATTCTTGGCTTTGTATTTAGAGTTTAGAGCTCTTATACCATGTTAGTTTCTCATTGTCTAGCTATAGATTAATTGCTCAATAACTTTCACATAATATAAATGGGTAAGTGCACAAATATGGGGGACCAAAAAGGGGGCGTAAGATGCAACTTTTTCTGAAATAATAAAACTCTAAACTTCAACGAGAAATTAAGGATAATTAAACTCAAAATTTTAGAATGTGACAAGAACAATAGTTGTTCTACTTTGAATCTAGTTTCTAAACTACTAATTTATTTTAGAAATGGTGGAGATTAAGGCCCTCAAAAGGGGGAGCACAAAAGGTGGTCATTTTTTTTGAGAAAAAACATAACATGGCGTCTAGTGTGCTCCCCCTAAAATGTTAACTTTTTTTTTAAAAAAATTAATCGCTCTAGTGAGAAGTTAGCTAGAACAACCTAGTTTATCCCAGATTTTTCTACTAATGTTTTGATGAAATTGTATTTTTTGTGAATTTCCGAAGTGGACACATACTGAAAACATGATATTTATGTGTGCTCCCCCTAGAAATAATTGAAAACTAATCGAAAATCAAAACTATTTTTTTTTTAAAGTGTGTAGAATGGAATCTAGTTTCTGAAAATGTAACTTGTTTCAAAATTCGATGAACGAGCCAAAATCTAAGCCCAAAATAATACACATTAGTTTTTGACAAAAATAAAACATACATACAAAAGAAGTTAGAGATGAAAAGCTTAACATAATCATAATTCAAAATAAATTATATGGTTAGATAGCTAAAAAAAATATCTATAATATTAAGTTGTCTGATTTTATTTTTATTGAACCACGTGCAAACCTGACAGGGAGCACACAAGAAAAAATGTGAATTGTTTGTATGTTTTCTTAAGGGAGGGAGAAAGAAAGTTCAACGGGCCCTGCCAGACCAATTCCAGCACTAGGACATTACATAAAATGTAACATTTAAGTATTAGAACCTTTCTTATACTTAAGTTGCATTTTATGTATATACTTTCAAGATGTTTGAGAGTGGTTTCAGCTTCATAGGAGTTAAGATAAAGATTCTAGATTTTGAGGGGTTTTAGGAAATTTTAGACTTAGCCAAATTTCAGGAATCAACACATTGTCTTCAACATGATTCTCAGTGAACTATTGATTGTAACCTTAAGCCCTTGGCTTGTGCATGATCATTTAAGGATCATTTCTCATTGTATTATTTCTAATATGGTTAGTTTGGTAATTGACATGTATGTTTAGAGAGAGAGAGAGAGAGAGTTAATCATCGTAGGAAACTCTTTAGGTTTCTAAGTGGTTCTAATATATCATAAGGAGTCATAATGGGTCCTAAATGGTCCTAGCTCCCCTTAGGACCCATTACAATCCCTTAGGACACATTAGGACCCCTTAGGACACATTAAGGCCTCTTAAGACCCCTTATAACACATTAATCATCGTAGGACACACTAATGGGCTATAATATGTTCTAATGTGTACTTTTTTTTTGTAAAAGTTTTTAATGGGTTCTATATGGTCCTAGGAACCCTTATGACTCATTACAACCCCCAAGGACCCATTAAGATCCATTAGGATTCATTGGGACTCATTAGGACTCATTAGAACACATTAATAGTCATTTAGAGAGAGAGAGCATTAATCACCGTAGGACACTCTTTAGAGTTATAAGTGGTTCTAATGTATCATAAGGGGTTATAATGGGTTCTAAGTGGTCCTACGACCCTTTAGGAGCCATTATGACCCTTTAGGACACATTAGGACACATTAGGACCCCTTAGAATGCATTAATCATTATAGGAAACATTGATGGTCTCTATTGTGTTCTAATGTGTCCTATTGTTTCCTAAGGGGTTCTAACAGGTTATAAGTGGTCCTAGGAACCCTTAGGGACCATTACGACCCCTTAGGACCAATTAAGACCAATTAGAACACATTTGGACCCATTTGGACCACTTGGAACACATTAATACTCATAGGAATTGTTGGGACTCAAAAATGCAACAAGGGTTTTTTAGTACCTTGTTAATCTTTTGCATTTTGACCCCCTATAATTGCTTTTTGTGCCTATTTTCCTGGATGAATTTTTTAGGTCTACCATGCATGTCAGGTTTTCATTACCCTTGTTTTGACATATGAAAACATCCTAGGTCGTTAGATTCAAGTTTCAAGTTATTTCGTGATGTCTTGTTTTGAGCACTTGTCTAATTATGCATTTGTCGCCTAAGTGTCATTTTGTTGTAACATGCCCAGTTTGCATTTGAATAACTTGTGTCCTTTTGAGTTTCCTGGACCACCACTTTGGGAATATTTAATATGTATATCAAAGAGATTTTGTTTCAAAACCCAAGCCATTTTGAGTCCGCTTGATAGGTTTTCGGATCCCCCAAAGTTGGTTGTCCAGAATTGTTCTCTGAAAGTGCAGAGTTCTAATTGCCCTAATTTGAGGTCTTGCAAGTTCTACCCCATTGAGTAACATAAATATTTGAAAGTTCCCCTGCATTGTAAACTTGGAATTTAATTTATCATAAGAGTTTCAAACTTTGGTCAATCTGTTTGACCACTTTGCCCAGCCCTTTCCAAATCTAATTTATGCATTTTCACTGAGTTTCAGTTAACAAAGTTGTTAAATGGCTGACTTTGAGAAGAAATGATGATTGATCAGTTGATCATCAGAGCGAGTTAATTGAAGATTCATAGTCCCTGTGTGAAAGTGAATCTATTTTCTTGGTATCAGACTATAAGAGTCTCTTTTGATTGGTTTGTGAAATCAAAACTAAAAGCAGTTTATGTAAATTTCCAGTGTGGGACAGAATAAAGTTTACAAAGTATTCATTTTCAGAGGGTTCTAGATTTATGTCTGATGGTTTTCTTGGGATATTGGTTATGGATTTATGCTCATTGCATGTAAGCGTACTACCTGGATCAGTGGTTAGGCCCTCAAGGCATGTTTCCCTATTTTTGCAAAGCCTAATCCATTTGCATTTTTTGTTGTTTTGACATCCGCATGTGCGTCGTGTTTCAGAATTGCCAAGTTGGACCAATGATATCTTGTAACCCTAATGCTTTTAAGAGAATCCAGTTGGCGACCATGCTTGGATGCTGGAGAAGAGTGGGTTTTCCAGTCCTCATATTTGCAGAGGGTTGTTCAGTCTATTTTTAAGGCCAGTTCCAGAGGCCAGTTGCCATTAATGAGGCTAGTTTGCAGAAATGTCAAAAGTGATTGTAAAGTCCGCCAGTTCGATGCTTTATGGTCAGATTGCGCAATTGTTTATACTTAGAATATGGAAGTATATCTAAGGCACATGAACTTTCTGACAACAGACAAAGTAGAAATTTGATGAATGGATTTTAGAGCTTTCAAGCATTTGTAATGGAATGTATAAGCCAATGCAACTTTAGCATATTAAAGCACAGAAAACATTTCATTCCAATGCAAATGGCAGGTGTAAATCATTTTGAAGCTATGCATGGAGATGTTTTATAAAATATTTACAACTTTCAAGCAAGTGTTATTGGTAGGAGGCTCCCCACGCATGGTGAAAGAGGATAATCATTAAAGTTTTCAAAGAAAATGACAAATGTACATGCCAAATGCCATCTACACAATGCACACTGATGTTTACACAATATAACTAAAGGGAAATATTTTTAAAGGATGAAGGTGCTGCGAAATATCCAAGAGGAAAGTGGCTTGCGCAATGCACACCAAGTGAAGCTGCGAAATACCAAACAATTTGAAAGGTCATGCACACCAAGTGAAAACTTGTGCAATATGTAGAGATGGTTTGCGCATTGCAATGTAGAAGACTAGCGCATGGTAAGTGATAAAGTTTGCGCTATATATGAGAGAAGGAAGACTTATAAAATACACAAGCAAATTACAATTTGCAGATGTAAATACCTTGAATGCTGGACAAGGGGCTGCGAAAGGTGAAGGAGGAAGACTTGCACAGTTTTGAAAGGCCAGTGCATGGAAACCAAATGGAATGATAAGGAGGAACCTTGGGCAGGGGACAAATGCAAGTTCCCTAAGGTGTTGCGTGGGATTTGGTAAATGGAATACAGTGCAGGACTAGTTTTTTTTAAAACAAACCAAACATTGGAGGGTTAAAACAAATTCTATTGGTCTGCGTAATACCAAGGGAGTTTCAAAGAAAAGTAACCAGTGCATGATGCCAGGAAGAATATGTTGCACAAGGAATTGATGGAGGAGCCCACGTGCTGGATAAAAGAAAACATTTTAAAAAATTCAGTTTAAATGCATGAAGCCTGCGAAACAAAATAAGCATAGGCCTTTGCATAGGGATTGCGCAACAATTGGGCTGGTAGTTTTTGGAGCCAAGAGGAGGTAAGTGCAAATATGTTTAATCCCACATTGGCTGGAAAAAGGTTTTTATAGTGTTTAAGTACTCCAGCGCATATATAGTAAAATGAATAAGAAGCCAAGAGGCTCCTTGGTTGGCCCCTTGGCTGGTGGAATGCTAGAAGTGGTGGGCCCCAAATTTTTGGCGTGAAATGCATGTAAGACTTTAAAACCTTGGGAATTTTAATCCCACATTGGTGGTGGGAAGAAACGTTGAGGTGTTTAAAAGCAACAGTGAAAACATAGTGTAATGTGAAGAAGAGCAAGAGACTCTCGACACGCGCGCGGGGGTGATGCCTTGGGAATTCGTGTGCCCAGTCGACCGATAGAAAATTTTGGCAATGAGCTAGCAGAAAAGTAGCGTGTAGGTGGTGACTAGGATGGAGTTGACAGGTGGCGTTAGGCATGCAATCGCGTGCTGACGTCAGCAGTGTGCCCAGTTAGATTGCGCGATCGTGCGAGAGGCCATATGAAGGGTAACATGGTGGACACATGGCGGCAAGGTGTGAATTCGTGAGAAGAAACCATGGTCAGGCCAAACCTTTAGAGATTTTGTGACTAGCAGTCAGTTAACCGCCACGTGAGGTCACTAAATGCTAGAGATTAAGTAAATTTCCTTCTGAGATTCCACCCAGCAGTAAACTAATTGTTGTGCCAGATCTCCAGATATTGGTGGTTAAGTGCCTAACATTCAAATATCACACCTCAACCATCAAATCCGGATCAAGATCAAGGGCTTGCGTGCAATCTCAGAACAAACCCAGGGTTAGCAAAATGTTTCAGAGATTTAGAGATATACTAGTTCGGATAAACCATGGTCAAGGCTGCGTCAAGGTTAAGTTTATTCAGTGATCTAGAGACAAAGGCTTATCTCCAAGTCTCTAAATAAACCATGGGTTAAGGAAAACATTCAAAGACTTAGACACCTAGCTTATCTCCTGATCTCTAGATAGACCATGGTTAAGGGAGACTTCTTAGGCTAGTTACAGGGTGACGAATCAGCACGTGATTCTGGGAGTAAAAATGCATAAAGAAAAGAAATAACAAGGCAAGGAATGTGCATATTTAAAATAGTATAGTTTGTGCAATAATATTAAAGGGCAATCAAAAGTCAAATTTGCATAGAAAAGTATATCAAATGTAAAATTGAAACAAATGTGCAAGTTGAGGTATTGAGACACTATAGTCTGGTGAAATTTAATATTTCAAAGCTTGAAAGAGAAGCATTCACGGAAGGTATTTTTACACAGAATGAAATCAGATTTTAGAAAGCATCCCTAGAATCAAATTTGTTGAAGATGGTGATTGCAAGCAAGAGGTAGTTACAGGAGAAGATCAGATCATTTCCTTAGAGGAGAAGATATTTGTTTGGAAACAGATAGGTGTCGATGGCTAAGTTTGGCTTTCCTTTTCTCCTATATCTTTCTGCTTGTCTATTGTACAATGATATTGAAATTAATATTGTTGGGTTGTTTCTTGATTTTGGAGTCTTGCCTCTCTGAGCTATTTGTCTTGTAAATATGCCGAATCGGATAGCAATTTAATGAAGAATAATGGAATCCTTGTTCAATACTTGTTGATGTCTTTGTGTCTTATCTTGAAATCTTGTGTGTTAATCTGTAAGGCATGTTAATGCACTAGATATAAGGTAGTTGTGAGTTGTGTTTCTTTCAAGGAGGGAGTAAATCTTAGAGACAAATTCTGAGAGTTCAAGGTTTGCACATGAATTTGATGTCTAGGTGTTGGAGTGAAAAGAGTGATTTGTAAGGCACTTCACTTGGTTTTTGTGTGTTTGGAGTTAGAGAGTTTTCTATGGATATATGTTTATTTGACTCGGTTTCCCAATAGACAAGGCACTATTCTTTGCTATTCTAGCAATTTTCATCATCAATCAATTAAAATTTGAATATCTTTTCATTTCCTGTTTAAGAGCATGGATGTTTAGGAGTTGTATTGAATAGTACAGACATTGTTATTGATTCATTAAAGAAATGAATCCTTTAGGTTAGCCTGCCTGAGTTTTAAACTCGAAGATAAGAAGGATAGATATCCTTGTCACATTGACCATTTTTCTGCAGTTTTATTTACTCTTATTAAAATCATGGATTGGCTTTTGAAGCTCTGCATCAATTGCAGTAAAAGACATTAGTAAATCATTGTGAGAATCTTGAATCCACTATCTGATTTATTGGAAAGAAATAAATTAAGAGATACACCTGCCTAAGTCTGTGGAGCTCGAAGTAGAAGGAGGATCAAATCCTCATTAATTAGTATTTTTACTTGCATGAATCAGAAGTTGGGAGTCATAGAGTCAAGCATTGATGCTTATACAGATTCCACAAGAAAAATTACTAACAAAATGGCGAATCTGTTGGGGAAGAAATGGGTATTAGAAATAGTATTTTAAATTTCATAATAATTAACTTTTTGTTGCTTCATTTTTGGACCAGTTTGCAAAATTTTAATCCCATACTTGTTGTGGGTGGCGACGACTCTATTAAATTTGGAGAATCCTGGTTGTTTTGTGCCAGTGTAAAATTGATATTAGTTGTTATGTGAGTTTTAAGATCAACAAGTTTAAGATGCATGTTTCCTTGCTTGGCTGAATCAATATTCAAATCTGATTATAAGAAAGAGAGTCAAGAAAAGAATCTGAAATTTGTTTCAGATCTCTAAGAGAGAACAGCCTGGAAAGTGTTTTTATTTGAAGCAAATTGAAAGAAGATTGTGTGACTTTTCTGGTTGGAACAAACCCAAAATTAAAAGGAATTTGCAAATATCTCTTGTTGTTTGAAAATTTTCCTCTGCAACGAGGTGGTGACTCTGTGAAAAAATAATCTGATGGAACTACAAAAGAGGCTCTAGATCTGCCCTGTATCCAGTAAAGAAGAAGAAAGAACAACAGCTGCAAATTTTTGTCTAGGTAATCCTCTATTTTTACAAAAAAATAAAAAAAATCCCCTTATAAAGTGAAGAAGTCACTAAGAAAAAGGGAAAATTGATCTGAAGGTTTCCATACTTCTTGTTTTAAAGAGTTCATTTACCAAATCAGAAGTATGTTGTGGTTATGTAAGGGAAATGACTGCATAAAGTCGGTTTAAAATTTTATGAGAGAATAAGTTGTTAAATGAATGGTCCAATGGAAGGTTCGGTTTCAATCGATCAATATAATTTTTCTATATCTGAGATTTACCAGTCAGAGCTTGAGAAATTTAATAGAGATATCGCATTAGAAGAGCAAAGAATCCAAGAGAAAGCCATGTTGATTTTAAGAGATGAGATAGGGGAAAGAAAGAAAGAGTCAACATATTTGTTTTATCAAAGGTTTTGTAACACAATTGATAAGCTTATAGCGAAGATTGAGTTTCCAGAATTACCATGGATATATATATTTTTAGAGCTTTATGTGTCTGAATCAGTCAGTTGGTTTGCACCCTTAGAGAAGAAGCAATTGAACATACCATAGAGTGGATAGATTCGATTGAGAAATCAAAATCTGAAAATGATGAGGATGTTAAATATCAATCTAGTTATGTAGATGATGTTGAGTCTACTTGTGCTAGTGATGCTTATTATGATGTTGATAATGAAGTCTATGAACAACAAGATGATGAAGATGAATCTGTAGTTGGAAATGTTTCCCTTGAGTCTATAGATTTTTCTTTTTCTCAACATAATGATGCATATGTCTTTTTTTAGTTTAAAGAAATTTTATGTCAACAGCAAGATGATTATTACAATGCGGATGTAAGTTGTTGTAGTGATTTCTTTACACAAGATGATATGATCCAAGAAGTCTCACTCCTTGTTTCCAATGAGGAAGATATTTTCAGCATCAAGCAAGAAGCCAAAGAAGGTAAGCATGAAGTCCAATGCCCTCTAAGCAGTGAGAAAATATCAGAACTCTTAGCTGCTGATTTTCAGAGGTATGCATCTAAAAATGACTCTAAAATTTCATGCTTCATGGATATACATTTTGATAATGATGACATTGTTGAGGGTGTGAAATATGAAACATATGGTGTTGATTCTTTTCATATATTTGAGTTGGATACTTTGCAAGATGATGATGCATATGGATATAAGAAACTTGATAATCTCAATTATGATGAGTATGAAGTTTCATATGCTGGCATACATTCATATTTTGACAAGTTTAGTGTCATGGATTCTTGTATAGACAATGGTACTAAAGAGAGTGATAAATCTGAAAGTGTTTTCTCAGATTTTCAAACAAAAGGCGAGTCATTGATTAACAATACATTTTTAGAAGATGCTAATAGAACTATTGTTCAGCAAGCTAGCCCTGATTTTATGCAGTCAAATTTTTGTTTCGATATGTTCTACTTTAGTTTGCAAAGTGTTGTTACAAAAGAAACTTGTTCTTTGGTGCAAACTAATATTCAATATATGGATATTTCCAGCCATGAGAGTGAGCTGGAATGTTTCTTTTTTCAGCAAGTCAGTGATAGTGAAGGATGTGATATTTTTGTGTCACACAATGATCAACATTCACAGCCGTTTGATGACTTAGTTTTGCAAACTAATAGTGAGTTTTTTTATTGCCTTTTGTTTAATATGTTGAAGATTCATGGCAGCATTTTTTATCATGTTGATGCAAGTAATAGTTTTAGTTTGTCTTTAATCTGTGGGGATGAAAATCATGTGTATGAAATAGGTAAGAGTTTATTCCAATTTTGGGGCTTTGGTCCTTTTGTAAATAATTTCCTTGTTTGTATAGTCACTTTCCTTTCAGTCCTGTGGTGTGTTTGCTTTCAATAAGGATTCCTAGTTTTTGAAAAGAGAAAGGAGAAGAGAGAAGACAAAATCTGATTTGTTTTTGGGGTGGTTTTCTTCAACCAATAATTATAAATTCTCTTCTTCCCACATGGGGCACGTGTCCCCTGCCAGAGCCACTGTTGGGATTCAAAAATGCAACAAGGGTTTTTGAGTACCTTGCTAATCTTTTGCATTTTGACCCCCTATAATTGGTTTTTGTGCCTATTTTCCTGGATGAAATTTTGAGGTCTACCCTGCATGTCAGATGTTCATTACCCTTGTTTTGACATTTTAAGACATCCCAGGTCATCCAATTCAAGTTTCAAGTTATTTCGTGATGTCTTGTTTTGAGCACTTGTCTAATTCTGCATTTGCCGCCTGTGTCATTTTGTTGTAACAGACCCAGTTTGCATTTGAATAACTTGTGTCCTTTTGATTTTCATGGACAGCCACTTTGGGAATGTTTAATATGTATATTAGAGAGCTTGTGTTTCAAAACCCAAGACATTTGGAGTCTACTTGATAGGTTTTCGGATACCCCAAAGTTGGTTGTCCAGAATTGTTCTCTCTGAAAGTGCAGAGTTCTAATTGCCCTACTTTGAGGTCTTGCAAGTTCTACCCCATTCAGTAACAAAAAGATTTGAAAGTTCCCCTACATTGTAAACCTGGAAGTGAATTTCTCATAAGAGTTTCAGACTTTGGTCAATCCGTTTGACCACTTTGTCCAGCCCTTTCCAAATCTAATTTCTGCATTTTCACTGAGTTTGAGTTAACAAAGTTGTTAAATGGATGACTTAAAGAAGCAATGTCCATTGATCAGTTGATCATCAAAGAAAGTTAATTGAAGATTCATACTCCCTGTGTGAAATTGAATCTATGTTCCGGGTATCAAACTATAAGAGTCTCTTTTGATTGGTTTGTGAAATAAAAACTAAAAGCAGTTTATGCAAATTTCCAGTGTGGGACAAAAATTTTTACAAAGTAGTCATTTTCAGAGGATTCTAGATTTATGTCAGATGGTTTTCTTGGGATACCGGTTATGGATTTATACCCGTTGCATGTAAGCGTACTACCTGGATCAGTGGTTAGGCCTCAAGGCATGTTCCCTATTTTTGAAAAGCCTAATCCATTTGCATTTTCTGTTGTTTTGACATATGCATGTGCGTCGTGTTTCAAAATTGCCAAGTTGGACCAATGATATCTTGTAACCCTAATGCTTTTAAGTGAATCCAGTTGGCGACCATGCTTGGATGCTGGAGAAGAGTGGGCTTTCTAGTCCTCATATTTGCAGAGGGTTGTTCAGTCAATTTTTAAGGCCAGTTGCCATTAATGAGGTTAGTTTACAGAAATGTCAAAAGTGATTGTAAAGTCTGCTAGTTCGATGCTTTATGGTCAGATTGCGCAATGGCTTATAGTTAGAATATGGAAGCATATCTAAGGCACATGAACTTTTTGATAGCAGACAAAGTAGAAACTTGATGAAGGGATTTTAGAGCTTTCAAGCATCTGTAATGGCATGTATAAGCCAGTGCAGCTTTAGCAGATGTAAAGCACAGAAATCATTTCATTGCCAATGCAAATGGCAGGTGTAAATCAGTTTGGAGCTACGCATGGAGATGTTTTATAAAATATTTACAACTTTCAAGCAAGTATTATTGGTAGGAGGCTCCCCACGCATGGTGAAAGAGGATAATCATTAAAGTTTTCAAAGCAAATGAAAAATGTACATGCCAAATGTCATCTGCGCAATGCACACTAATGTTTACACAATATAACTAAAGGGAAATATTTGTAAAGGATGAAGGTGCTGTGAAATATCCAAGAGGAAAATGCTTTGTGCAATGCACACCAAGTGAAGCTGCGAAATACCAAAATGTTTGAAAGGCAATGCACACCAAGTAAAAACATGTGCAATATATAGAGATGGTCTGCGCATTGCAATGTAGAAGACTAGCGCATGGTAAGTGATAGAGTTTGCGCTATATATGAGAGAAGGAATACTTTTAAAACACTCAAGCAAATTACAATTTGCAGATGTAAATACCTTGAATGCTGGACAAGGGGCTGCGAAAAGTGAAGGAGGAAGACTTGCACAGTTTTGAAAGGCCAGCGCACGGAAACCAAATGGAATGATAAGGAGGAACCCTACACAGGGGACAAATGCAAGTTCTCTAAGGTGTTGCGTGAGATTTGGTAAATGGAATACAGTGCAGGAGTATTTTTTTTTAAACAAACAAAACATTGGAGGTTTAAAACAAATGCTATTGGTATGCGCAATACCAAGGGAGTTTAAAAGAAAAGTAACCAGTGCATAATGCCAGAAAGAATATGTTGTGCAGGGGATTGATGGAGGAACCCACGCGCTGGATAAAAGAAAACATTTAAAAACATTAAGTTTAAATGCATGAAGCCTGTGAAACAAAACAAGCAGAGGCCTTTGCATAGGGATTGCGCAGCGATTGGGCAGGTAGTTTTTGGAGCCAAGAGGAGGTAAGTGCAAATATGTTTAATCCCACATTAGCTGGAAAATGGTTTTTATAGTGTTTAAGTACCCCAGTGCATATATAGTAAAATGAATAAGAGGCCAAGAGGCTCCTTGGCGGGCCCCTTGGCTGGTGGAATGTTGGAAGTATTGGACCCAAAATTTTGGGAGCGAAATGCAGGTAAGAGTTTAAAACCTTGGGAAGTTTAATCCCACATTGGTGGTGGGAAGGAACTTTGAGGTGTTTAAAAGGAACAGTGCAAACATAGTTTAATGTGAAGAAGAGCAGGAGGATCTCAACACACACGTGCAAGTGGTGCCTTGGGAAGTGTGCCCAGTTGACTAATAGCAAATTTTGGCAGGTGAGCTGGAGGACAAGTGGCATGCAAGTGGTGACAAGGATGGAGTTGACAGGTGGTGTTAGGGGCGCAATTGCGTGCTGACATCAGCAGTGTGCCCAGTTGGATCGCGCAGTCGCGGGAGAGGCTAGATGAAGGGTGACATGGTGGACATGTGGCGACAGGGCGTGAAGTCGCAAGAAGAAACTGCGATCAAGTAAAACCTTTAGAGATTCCACGATTGGCAATCAATTAACCGTCGTGCGAGGTCGCTAAATGCTAGCAGTTAAGTCAATTTCCTTTTGAGATTCCACATAGCAGTCAACTAACTATTGCGCCAGATCTCCAAATGTTGGTGGTTAAGTGCCTAACATTCAGAGATCACACCCCAACCATCAGATCTAGATCAAGATCAAGGGCTCGCGTGCAATCTCAGAATAAACCCAGGGATAGAAAAAACTTTCAAAGATTTAGAGATACACTAGTCTAGATAAACCATGGTCAAGGTTGGATCAAGGTTAAGTTTATTCAGAGATCTAGAGACAAAGGCTTATCTCCAAGTCTCTAAATAAATCATGGGTCAAGGATAACATTCAGAGACTTAGAGACCTAGCTTATCTCTTGATCTCTAGATAGAACATGGTTAAGGGAGAGTTCTTAGCGCATGACACTTGTCCAAATCTGGTGAGTTATGGGAGTAAAAATGCATAAAACATAGAAATAACAAGGCAAGGAATCTGCAGATTTAAAATACTATAGTCTGTGCAATAATATTAAAGGGAAATTAAAAGTCAAATTTGCATGGAAAAGTATATCAAATGTAAAATTGAAACAAATGTGCAAGTTGAGGTATTGAGACACTATCAAATGTAAAATTGAAACAAATATGCAAGTTGAGGTATTGAGACACTATAGTCTGGTGAAATTCAATATTTCAAATCTTGAAAGAGAAGCAATCATGGAAGGTATTTTTACACAAAATGAAATCAAATTTTAGAAAGCATCCCTAGAATCAAATTTGTTGAAGATGATGATTGCAAGAAAGAGGCAGTTACAGGAGAAGATCATATCATTTCCTTGGAGGAGAAGATATTTTTTTGGAAACAGACATGTGTCAGTGGCTGAGTTTGGCTTTCCTTTTCTCCTATATCTTTCTTCTTATCTATTGTACAATGATGTTGAAATTAATACTATTTGGGAGTTTCCTGATTTTGGAGTCTTGTCTCTCTGAGCTCTTTGTCTTGTAAATATGCAGAATCAGATAGCAATTTAATGAAGAACAATGGAATCCCTATTCAATACTTGATGTCTTTGTGTCTTGTCTTGAAATCTTGTGTGTTAATCTGTAAGGCATTTTAATGCACTGGTTATAAGGTAGCTGTGAGTTTTGTTTTTGAGTTTCTTTCAAGGAGGGAGTAAATCTTAGAGACAAATTCTGAGAGTTCAAGGTTTGCACATGAATTTGATGTCTAGGTGTTGGAGTGAAAAGAGTGATTTGTAACGCACTTCACTTGGTTTTTATGTATTTGGAGTTAGAGGGTTTTCTGTGGATGTATGTTTATTTGACTCTATTTCCCAATAGACAAGGCACTCATCTTTGCTAGTCTAGCAGTTTTCATCATCAATCAATTAAAATCTAAATATCTTTTCATATCCTTTTTAAGAGCATGGATGTTTAGGAGTTGTATTGAATAGTAAAGACATTATTTTTTATTAAGGTAAATATAGGTTTTGAAAGGACCCCGGAACCTTTTACATAAAATTACTAGAGATAAGCATCAACATCCCTTTTACACATAGAAATCCTGCTACGAACAAAAAGCAGGACCCCGACGAACCCTCATTAACCCAAAAAAGGAAAACAAAAAACTGCCAAAAAGAAACACAGTTTCTAGCACAACTTCCAGTCCAGATTCCAGTACATAATAGAAATAAAAACTACTTCATACTTTCTTAGTCTTTCTCAGCCTCTTTCTACATATCTTCCATTTTATCAATGGAATCTTTCAGCGCTTTCAACTCCTTTGGAATCTCTAGAATTTTCCTTTTGATGCCACTTCGAGTTCTGGTACCCAGGCCCGAGCTCCCAGCTTTGTCGTCTATTGTGATAGTAGTATTCTCCAGCAGGCTACTCTCCAAGTAGGCATATAAAGCTTTGAGATTTTGAACAGAGACTTTAAGTCACACGTTACTATGCTTGAGAATAATGCTTATCATATGCCCATTGTGGCTGATTTGATTTTTCATGTCTGTCAACTTTTCTTCCACAAGTGCATTGACTCTGGCCGTAATCTCCTCATTTATGTTGTTATTATTTACCTTCATCAACGGTTCCTTCTCCATATCTTCCAGCTTAGTTTTGAAGGGCTCCATGGCTTCTTGCATTTCCTTCAGGTGTTTGTAGTACAGACATTGTTATTGATTAATTAAAGAGCTGAATCCTTTAGGTTAGCCTACCTGAGTTTTAAACTCGAAGAGAAGAAGGGTGAATATCCTTGTCACAATGAGCATTTTTCGGCAATGTTATTTACTCTTGTTAAAATCATGGATTGGATTTTGAAGCTTTGCATTAGTTGCAGTAAAAGACATTAGTAAATCATTGTGAGAATCATGAATCCACTGTCTGATTTATTGGAAAGAAATAAATCAAGAGGTACACCCGCCTGAGTCTATGGAGCTCAACGTAGAAGGAGGATCAAATCCTCATTAATTAGTATTTTTACTTGAATGAATCAGAAGTTGGGATTCATAGAGTCAAGTATTGATGCTTATACATATTCTGAAAGAAAAAGTACTAACAGGACTCATTAGAGAGAGAGAAGGTGAGGACCCATTACGACCCCTTAGGACCCCTCTCTCTACATATTAAGGTTTGTAAGGATTTTCAAGGGGTCCTAGGATACATTAAGGTGTCCCAAGACCCCTTACCATACACTAATGAATGGTAAAGGGTCGTAAGGGGTCTTAAGGGATCCTAAGACACATTAATGTGTCCTAGGACCCCTTATGACCCCTTACAACTCTTTAGGACCCCTAAGATGTAAGGTAAGGGGTCCTAAGAAACATTAATGTGTCATAGAACCACTTATGACCCCTTAGGACCCTCTAGGACCCCTATCTCTACATCTTAGGTTTCGTAGGATTGTTAAGAGGTCCTAGGACACATTAATGCATCTTAGGACCCCTTACAACCCCCTAGGACCCCTTACCATACACTAATGAATGGTAAGGGGTCTTAAGGGGTCCTAAGACACATTAATGTATTCTAGGACCCTTCATGACCTCTTACAAACTTTTAAGATACCTAAGATGTAAGATAAGGGGTCCTAAGAGGTCATAAGGGATCCTAGGACACATTAGGACCCTCGAGGACCCCTCTCTCTAAATATTAGGGGTTTTAAGGGTTTTTAATGTTTCATAGGGCCCCTTAGACCCATTATTACCCCTTAGGATACCTTACCATAGACTAATAACCTCCTAGAACCTATTATGACCCCTTACTCTTATGACCCCTTAGGACCCTTGAGGACCCCTCTCTCTAAATATTAGGGGTTGTAAGGGTTTTTAATGTTTCATAGGGCCCCTTAGACCCATTATAAACCCATAGGATACATTACCATAGACTAATAAATTGTAAGGGGTGCTAAGGGGTCGTCAGTGGTCTTAAGGGGTCCTACGACACATCCTAGGACACATTACTGTGTCGTAGGACCCCTTAAGACCCGTTACGATCCCTTACAATAAAATAATGAATGGTGGGGGGTCCTAAGGGGTCCTCAGTGGTCTTAAGGGGTCTTAGGACACATTATTATATCGTCGGACCCTTTAAGATCCCTTAGGACCCTTTACCATACACTAATGTATGGTAAGGGGTCCTAAGGGGTTGTAAGGGATATTAAGGGGTCCTACGACACAGTAATTTGTCCTAGAACCCCTTATGACCCCTTAGGACCCTTTAGCACCCCAAAGATGTAGGGAAAGGAGTCCTAAGACACATTAATGTGTCCTAGGATCCCTAATGACCCCTTAGTGCCTTTTAGGACTCCTCTCTCTACATCTTAGGTGTCATAAGGATTAATAACTTGACCTAGAACACATCACTATGTCCTAGGACCTCTTAATACCCCTTAGGACCCCTTACCATACACTAATGTATGGTAAGAGGACATAAGGGGTCCTAAGGTGTTATAGGACACATTAATATGTCCTAGAACCCCTTAGGACCCTTTAAGATCCCTAAGATGTATGATAAGGGGTATTAAGGTGTCCTAAGGGGTCATAAGGGGTTTTAGGACATATTAATGTGTCTTAGGACCCATTATCACCCCTTATGATCCTTGAATACCTCTCTCTGCATCTAAGGGGTCGTTATGGTTGTTAAGGGGTCCTAAGACACATTAATGTGCACTATGACCTTTTATACCCCTTAGGACCCCTTACCATACACTAATGAATGGTAAGGGGTCCTAAGAGTTCGTAAGTGGTCTTAAGGGATTCTAGGACACATTAATGTGTCTTAGAACCGCTTATGACCCCTTAAGAGCCTTTACGACCCCAAGATGTATGGTAAGGGGTCCTAAGGTGTCCTAAGGGTCAAAAGAGGTCCTAGGACACATTAATGTGTCTTAGAACCCTTTATGACACTTTAGGACCCTTGAAGGCACCTCTATCTACATCTTAAGGGTTATAAGGGTTCTTAAGGTGTCTTATGACACATTAATTTGTCTTGTGACCCCTAAGACCCCTTATAACCCATTAGGAAACCTTACCATACACTAGTGAATGGTAATGTGTCCTAAGGGGTTGTAAGGGGTTTTAAGACACATTAATGTGTCATAGGACCCCTTATGACCACTTACACCCTTTTAGAACCCTTAGGATATATGGTAATTGGTCCTAAGGGGTCCTAGAACACATTAATGTGTCCTAGGACCCCTTATGACCCCTTAGGATCCTTTATCACCCCTAAGATTTAGGGTAAGGGGTCCTAGGACACTTTAATATGTCCTAGGACCCCTTATGACCCCTTAGTGCCCTTTAGGAACCCTCCCTCTACATATTAGGTGTTTTAAGGGTTTTTAATGGATCCTAGGACACATTCTTATTTCCTAAGACTCCCTAACACCCGTTTGGACCCCTTACCATACACTAATGTATGGTAAAGGGTCTTAAGAGGTCCTAAGCCACATCAATGTGTCCTATAACCTCTTATGACCCCTTAGGATCCTTTAATACCCCTAATATCTATGGTAAGGTTTCCTAAGGGATCCTAGGACACATTAATGTGTCCTAAGACCCCTTATGACCCTTTAAGACCCCTCTCTCTACATATTATAGGTCGTAAGGTTTTTTAAGGGGTCATAGTCCACACATTAATGTGTCCCTAGACCCCTTACACCCCTTAAGACCCCTTACCATACACTAAGGAATTTTAAGGGGTATTTAGGGGTCCTAAGATAAATTAATGTATTGACCCGTTAGGACCCCTAAGATGTATGATAAGGGGTCATAATGGGTCCTCAGACACATTAATGTATCCTACAACCTCTTATGACCCCTTAGGACCATTGAAGACTCCTCTCTCTACAACTTAGGGGTCGTAAGGGTTGTTAAGGGGTCGTATGACACATCAATGTGCCTTGGGAACCCTTAAAACCCTGCAACCCCTTAGGACCCCTTATCATACACTAGTGAATTGTAAGGAGTCCTAAGGGATCTTAAGTGGTCTTAAGGGGTCATCTGAAACATTAACATATCCTAGAACCTCTTTTGACTCCTTAGGACCCTTTATGACACCTAATATGTATGGTAATTGGTCCTAAGGTGTCCTAAGGGGTCACAAGTGGTCCTAGGACACATTAATGTTTCCTAGGATGCCTTATGACCACTTAGGATAATTGAAGACCCCTCTCTACATTTTAGGACCCCGTATACCCCTTGCGACTCCTTACCATACACTAATGAATGGTAAGGGGTCCTAAGAGTTTGTAAGTGGTCTTAAGTGATCCTAGCACACACCAATATTTCCTAGAACCCCTTAAGAGCCTTTAAGATCCTTAATATGTATGATAAGGGTTCCTAAGGTGTTTTAATGGTCAAAAGGGGTCCTAGGACATGTTAATGTGTCCTAGGACCCATTATGACCCTATAGGACCCTTCAAGACCCGTCTCTCTACATCTTAAGGGTCATATGGGTTGTTAAGGTGTCCTATGACACATTAATGTGTACAAGGACCCCTCAGACCCTTTACAACCCCTTAGGGTGCCTTACCATACACTAGTGAATGGTAATGTGTCCTAAGGGGTCATAATGGATCCTAGAACATATTAATGTATCCTAGGAACCCTTATGACCCCTTAGGACCCTTTAACACCCCTAAGATGTAGGGTTTGGGGTCCTAAGGGGTCCTAGGACACTTTAATATGTCATAAGACCCCTTATGACCCCTTAGAACCCTTTAGGACCCCTCTCTCTACATCTTAGGTGTTTTAAGGGTTTTTAACGGGTCCTACGACACATTATTATGTCCTAGGACTCCCTAACACCCCTTAGGACCCCTTACCATACACTAATGTATGGTAAGGGGTCATATGGGTTCTTAAGGGGTCTTAGGACACATTCTTATGACCCCTTAGGACCCTTTAATACCCCTAAAATGTATGGTAAGGTGTTGTAAGGTGTCCTAAGAGGTCATAAGGGGTCCTAGGACACTTTACGATGCTTTAAGACCCCTCTCTACATCTTAGTAGTCGTAAGGGTTTTTAAGGGGTCATAGGACACATTAATGTGTCCCACGACCCCTTAGACCTTTTACCATACACTAATGAATGGTAAGGGATCCAAAAGGGGTCTTAAGGGGTCCTAAGACACATTAATGTGTTGTAGGATCCCTTATGACCCCTTACAACCCTTTAGAAACTCTAAGATGTATGATTAGGGGTCATAAGGGGTCCTAGGACACATTAATGTGTCCTACAACCCCTTAGGACCCTTAAAGACCCCTCTCTCTACATCTTAGGGGTCATAAGGGTTGTTAAGGCATCATAGGATATATTAATGTGTCCTAGGACCCCTTAGAACCCCTATGGCCCCTTATGACCCCTTACCATACACTAATAAATTGTAAGGAGTTCTAAGGGCTCGTAAGTGGTCTTAAGGGGTCATATGACACATTAATGTGTCCTAGAACCCCTTATGAACCCTTAGGACCCTTAACAAACCCTAAGATGTATGGTAAGGTGTCCTAAGGGTCAAAAGGGGTCCTAGGACACATTAATGTGTCCTAGGACCCCTTATGACCCTTGAAAACCCCTCTCTCTACATCTTAAGGGTCATAAGGGTTGTTAAGGTGTCTTATAACACATTAATGTGTCCTAGGACACCTTAAACCCCTTACAACTCCTTAGGACCCTTGAAGAACCCTCTCTCTACATTTTATGGGTTGTAAGGGTTATTAAGGGGTCCTAAGACACATTAATGTGCCCTATGACCCCTTATACCCCTAACGACCCCTTAGGACCCCTTACCATACACTAATGAATGGTAAGGGGTTCTAAGATTTCGTAAGTGGTATTAAGGGATCCTAGGACATATTAATGTGTCCTATAACCTCTTATGACCCCTTAAGAGCCTTTACGATCCCTAAGATGTATGGTAAGGGGTCATAAGGTGTCCTAAGGGTCAAAAGGGGTCCTAGGACACATTAATGTGTCTTAGGACCCCTTATGACAATTTAGGACCCTTGAAGACCCCTCTCTCTGCATCTTAAGGGTCATAAGAGTTGTTAAGGTGTCTTATGACACATTAATGTGTCTTAGGACCCTTTAGACCCCTTACAACCCCTTAGGATGCCTTACCAAACATTAGTGAATATTAATGTGTCCTAAGGGGTTGTAAGGGGTCTTAAGAAACATTAATGTTTCATAGGACCCCTTATGACCCCTTACGACCTTTTAGGACCCTTAAGATGTATGGTAATTCATCCTAAGGGATCATAAGGGATCATAGAACACATTAATGTGTCCTAGGACCCCTTATGACCCATTATGACCCTTTAGCACCCCTAATATATAGGGTAAGGGGTCCTAGGGGGTCTTAGGACACTTTAATATGTCCTAGGACCCCTTATGACCCCTTAGTACCCTTTAGGACCTCTCTCTCTACATCTTAGGTGTTGTAAGGGTTGTTAACGAGTCGTAGGACACATTATTGTGCACTAGAATGCCTTACGACTCCTTAGGACCCTTTCATACCCCTAATATGTATGGTAAGGTGTCCTAAGGTGTCATAAGGGGTCATAAGGGGTCCTAGGACACATTAATGTGTCCTAGGACCCCTTACGACCCTTTAAGACCCCTCTCTCTACATCTTAGGGGTCATAAATGTTTTTAAGGGGTCATAGTCCACACATTAATGTGTCTTAGGACTCCTTAGACCCCTTATGACCCCTTACCATACACTAACAAATGTTAAGGGGTCCTCAGACACATTAATATGTTGTAGGATCCCTTATGACCCCTTACAACCCTTTAGGACCACTACGATGTATGATAAGGGGTCATAAGGTCTCCTAGGACACATTAACGTGTCTTACAACCCCTTATGACCCATTAAGACCCTTGAAGACCCCTCTCTCTACATGTTAGGGTTAATAAGGGTTTTCAAGGGGTTATAGGACACATTAATGTGTTCTAGAACTACTTAGAATCCCTATGACCCCTTAGGACACCTTACCATACACTAATGAATTTTAAGGAGTCCTAAGGGATCATAAGTGATCATAAGGGGTCATATGACACATGAGTGTGTTCTAGAACCTCTTATGACCCTGTAGTACCCTTTATGACACCTAAGATGTATGATAAGGGTTCATAAGTGGTCCAATGATGTATTAATGTGTCCTAGGATTCTTTATGACCACTTAGGATCATTGAAGACCCTTCTCTACATCTTAGGAGTTGTAAGGGTTGTTAAGGGGTCTTAAGGGATCCTAAGGCACAATAATGTGTCCTAGGACCCCTTATGACCCATTGCAACCCTTTAGGACTCCTAATATGATGCAAGGAGGGATGAGGACTCGGGGCCAAAGGCACTCCCAAATACCAAACCAGCTTGCAGATACAACACGGAAGCAATAACAACAAGAAGGAGAGAAGAAACAACCTATATCTTTTCATTAATTGATCAAACTCAATACATGTCGGGCTGTAAGGCCTTCTCGGTTTTGGCCATATACATTCAAATGAATTGCAAAATGACTTCATACATGTGAGGTCATAGACTTGCCATCCAAATATCTTAAAACTTAATCGTCTATCACAATCTGATACCAAATTCCTACTAAAACTGCTACCAAACTAAGAACATAGAACTAAATATATACAAGAGTTCACCAAAGAGGTCAACACTCAAATTCCAAACTGAGACCCGAATTTAGGTCCACACAAATCCCAATGAGAGACCCCACATTAATTACTCCACAAAAATTAAATGCAGAAGATGACTAGATCAAGATAAACAACTTGGTAAGATGATAATCGAGCAACAGGAACAACTCAGTAAGAACATAACCGAGCAACAGAAAACCAAGTCGGTGGAAACCCAATCAAGCAGCCAACATACACCGAGAACCATCGGTAAAGCAAGACAGAAAAGGTAATCGAGCAACATCGATTACCGAGCACTTCATCGAGCAGCCTCCAAACAATCTAAAAACAAAAGCAAACATATTTTTGGTTGAGCAGGATTGCTAAGAACCCAAGATGCTCCTGCGTCATAAGATGTATGGTAAGGAGTGCTAAGGGATCATAAGGGGTCATAGGACATGGTAATGTGTCCTAGGACCCCTTATGACCCTCTAGGACCCCTCTCTCTACATCTTAGGGGTCATAAGGGTTGTTAAGGGGTTGTAAGTGGTCTAAAGGGGTTGTAGAACATATTAATGTGACCTAGAACCCCTTATGACCCCTTAGGACCCTTTACGACCCCTAAGATGTATGATAAGGGTTTCTAAGGTGTCCTAATGGGTCATAACAGGTCCTAAGACATAGTAATGTGTCCTAGGACCCCTTATTGTAGGAATTGCAAACATGCAAATCCACAGACCCCGAATACACCTGCATGCAAGAACCTGATACAAAGTAGAAGCAAAAAATGAAAAGGCTGAAGAACTCAGAAGTTGCTCAGAAAGAGAGAGCGAAATTATAATCTGAATTAATGAAGATTAATTACAAAGTTCGACCTTATAAAGGTGAACAAACCCTAAAACCTAAAAGCTAGGATGCGCAATATAATTAATATAAAGTATTAATTATATGCACCTAAGAGAAAGCATAAGCCGAAAAAGAGTAA
>MU227655.1:239441-272745 GCA_018584345.1 Thuja plicata
CTTATAAAGGTGAACAAACCCTAAAACCTAAAAGCTAGGATGCGCAATATAATTAATATAAAGTATTAATTATATGCACCTAAGAGAAAGCATAAGCCGAAAAAGAGTAAACTGATTACTCTAACACTTATGACTCCTTAGGGCCCTTTGAGCACCCTCTCTCTACATCTTAGGGGTCGTAAGGGTTGTTAAGGGGTCCTAGGACACATTAATGTGTCCTAGGACCCCTTAGACCCCTTACGACCCCTTATCATACACTAATGAATGGTAAGGGGTCCTATGGGTTTGTTGGTAGTCTTAAGGGGTCCTAGGACCCATTAACGTGTCCTAGAACACCTTATGACCCCGTAGGACCCTTTATGACCTCTAAGATGTATGGTAAGGCATCTTAAGGTGTTCTAAGGGGTCATAAGGGATCTCTCTCTCTCTCTCTATCTCTCTCTCTCTCATGGTTAAACATACATGTCAATTACCAAACTAACCATAGCATAAACAATACAATGAGAAATGGTCCTTAAATGATCATGCACAAGTCAAGGGCTTAAGGTTACAATCAATAGTCCACTGAGAATCATGTTGAAGACAATAAGTTGATTCCTGAAATTTGGCCAAGTCTAAAATTTCCTAAAAACTCTCAAAATCCAGAATCTTTATCTTAACTCCTATGAAGTTGAAACCACTCTCAAACATCCTGAAAGTATATACATAAAATGTAACTTACTTAAATGTTATATTTTATGTAATGTCCTAGTGCTAGAATTGGTTTGGCACGGCCTGTTGGACTTTCTCTCTCCCTCCCTTAAGGATTTTCTTAATGTTACATAGCGCGTACACGCTATGGATTTGATTGCCCAAGCCACCCGCTATGGCTTTTGGGGGACCCAAAAAAAATTTGGCATCTTTTTGGTCCCCCATCTTCGTGCATATATCAAAAAAAACAATTTATTGTCTATCTAATTTATAACAATTAATACACTGGGATAATTAACAGCTAATAACAACGGAAGCAGAAAAAACATGAAGCCAATCACATAAACACAATAACACATATTTACCCAAGAAACTCCAATATGAAGAAAAATCTGTAAATGTTGAATCTTTTATTCAGCCTCAAGAACAAACTTTCCTTCCAAAATACAATCTAGATTGCTACAACAATCTTACACATAATTTTGTTGATTTCATCAACATTCAAGAAAAAAGCAACTTTCTTATGTGATGCAAGAGGAATGAAAATTTCTTATATTATGCAAGAGGAAAAGAAACTTTTCTTAGAAAAAAAACATGCTATTGCTGAATATCCAAACTCGAACTAAAACAACTCCACACCACACATCGTGGAGCACCTTTCGAGCTACATTATATGAACATTCAAGAGCTTCCTTGCAAAATCCATTTTGTGCACAAACTGCAACCATTTGATTTGGTTCCTTGAGATGACATGTCTTAGAAGCATTGGGTCAAACAATTTCATTTCCCAGTCAACTAACACAATCACGAGACTGTATTTCCTTGATGAGGCATTTGGACAAACAATTCACGTGTGTGGTCTATTATTCCATATCTACGCCAGCATATTTGGTATCTGCTATCATTAGATTCCATGAGAGCTCATATCTGAGAGGCATTCAGTCAAACAGTTCACGTGCATTGTCTATTCCCTCAACCAATTCATTTCAGGCATAACCCTAATCATTACTTCCAACAAATCTCTTCCACCATTCTGTCACACAATACGAGTCCTGCTATTTGTTTTTAACAGAAGGTTGGTTTTGTGAATGTCCTGCAATCATTGCAACCCGTGAGATTACATTTGTTTGAGCATTCTGTCAAACAATGCCTATGATTCCACACTTCACATGCATTGTCTCTTGCCTTGTTTACTGCATTCTATCAAAATGACATCTCTTCATAGCATTCAGTCAAATTGTCCATGTGCCTTTCTTTGTACTCGTAAATACTTTCTTCTTTCGAACACTTTTCTCACCCGCTACTTATAATTAGTTAGTAAGTTTCGATCAAGCGAGCGTCGGATCATTAACAAAGGGATGCAAAAGTTAGGAAGTTTCGACGTTTTGAGCAAGAGCGAGCATGGGAGAATTGTGGAATATTACTTCAAAGAATATGTTGAATTTCCTCCCTAAGTTATTGAAATTAAAGTTAAATGGATAATAAAATACTATTAGTTGAACATATTAAAAGATTGTTTCGAGAATTTGTTTAATATTTTCCATAATAATCTTGATGTTCAATACGCGAAACAGGCATAACTTTTAACTGACAAGCTATTTTTCTTTGAAATTTTTACTAGACATCAAAGAAGATAAAGACAACCACGACCCAAACAAATTTGTTCACCACAAGATTTCAAGTGCAAAATTTTAATGATTTCCGAATATAGGTGGATAAAAATGAAAGCATTAAAATCTTGCAAATGGTGAGGTGGGTGACACCAAAAACAATCACATTAATATGCCCCTAAACCAGATTTCAGTAGGAATTCATAATTGTTAAGATTGAATTGTTTTCATGTTTGCTGGTATCATCTTAGCTGCTCGCAGGATCTGAATGATAACTCTTCTTGAATTGAGTATATCTTGCAACATAGTTCCAATCGCCTATGACACTCTATGGATGGATGAAGGAAAAGATAAGCATATAACACATGTGACATCATTATTTGAAAACTAAATTTGACTTGTTAAAGGTTGTAATGTTTGACAACGCTCATTGCTTTGATACAAAACGTTTAAATATTTAAAATTTCTCAACACTCTTTGAATATTCAACCTTCCTCCAAATCCCTCATATTCACTATAAAGTCTCGCGCCTAGAGATATAAATTGAACAAAGATGGCTAAAACTAATATAGCAGTGCCTTCTTATGAAACTCGCGTCTTAAACAAGAAGATTAGTATTAGCACCTCTGGATTTCTAAGAATTTGAAATATACCTTTACAGAACCCTTTGAAAAAACTTAAAAAGACATTTCAAATTTCCCTTTTAATATTTCAGCATGTTTTTTGTCAAGGTGTCTAAAAAAGTTATAAAAAAAAAAAGTGAGACCGATACTTGTGCACTAAGTCATTTTTTATGGATGTGTTGATGTGGCATCACATGATTTATTACTTTGTAGATCTAAGAAATGCATTTCATTCAATTATGGGTAGTCAATACTAACAATAACAACTTTAAAGTCACGGACTCACAACTACTACTACAATATTGTCAAAAATATTGAACATTTTGTCAACAAGTATTATCACACTACTGAAACACACTCAATTCTGAAATCATTTCCCTTATTCCTGTTGCAAACTCGCACTTCAAAAGAAAGAGAACCTCTTTATTTACACACCAACAATTAATCATAGTCAGTTGACTACTTCAAAGTCCCTACTATTCAAATGTGTATCTCATTTGTTCCATAAATAGAGAAAATAAAGTGCCTCCATGCATCCCAATTTATTCTATTAAAGACATTACAGTCCAACTAATAAGAGAGATTTGTATATCCTTGATATCACCTCTATTCCCTAGGGAAAATACACTACTTGAACGAGCTTATTTTACCGGGTTTATCTAAAATGACTTTGACCCTCATTTTGTCCTATCTTCCTTGAAAAAATTACGCACTTATTACCTCTAGGACTAACCCTCTGAACATGAGAAGGCATGAGATGAAAGCATGAAACCAATTAGTTGTTAGCTAAAATCTCATTTTGTGATATTTTGTGCCTAGTGACCTATTTATATCCTACTATTATCTACTACTTTAAGTCAATCGCCTATACCTGTTTATTAGTCAATAGGCTTCCTATAGGGGGAACCTCCCAGTGGAATTGTGTCTCATGTCATTAAATACTAATGTTGTCATATAAAAATTTTGATGCCCCGCATTGTAGAAAAAGGAAACAAATCATTCTACTACATCATGTTCAATTGCATTTGTATACATAGACTCCCTAACTTTTAACTTACAATTTAATTAATGCATAGTAGCGTTCTTGTACCATGGCAATTTTTCTCCTACATGAACTCTTTTATAATGGCCTTCAAAGTCATAGCAGACAAATGGTGCTTTCAATTAGAATTAGCACATTCACGACAGTTATACTGAGCATGAATGTTGTTATGGTCTTGAATGTTCAGGACATTTCGATCCTTGTGTCTACTCTAACAAGCTATTTAAGATTATTTTCTAATTTTTTAGTAGTGGTGCGTAAGATCAAATGATTTTGACTCTGTTTGGATCTTCTATCTGATCATTGAGGAATTGATTAGGTCTATATTTTATTTGGTGGAATGAAGCCCTTATATCCTACATTTTTTTTCTTTTTTGAAAAATTAATTTCATCCTTAAACCCCTAAACAATATTCTCTTTCAATATTTGATTGTGTGATTTTTAAATATTATGAATGGATGGATGTTGGGTACACCATTGACCAAGGAATTGTCTAACTTATCATGGTGGTGGCATTGCTTCTGACCTATGTCTGGCATTATTGCACACAAGACACAAGACATTCTTTCTTGTTTTTCTTATTGAATAAATTTTCAAATCAAGTGATGCAAAGATTGATTTCCAATTCTTTTCTCAATTTAAAATGTCTACCTAGTTGAAGGATTAAATTTTTTGCGTGTTTTCTAAAATGGGGGTTCTGCAATAGAGGATGGGGGATAGGAATACAAAATGCTTGTCTAATTAGGGATAAAATGAATTTGAGCATCGATTTAGATATATTTTGGAATCATAGCTTGTTTTTCATTTTGTTGTAAAACACAATCAAATACATAAGAAATATAAATATGTGTTAATGATTAGTAAAAGATGTATGTTTAAATCATAGTATCTCATATCGTTTGGAGATATATTTAGAATAGAAAATAACATGAAATTAATTGACATATCAAATCTTATGCTCTTGCTCGGGATATCATGCCATTCCCAATGGTCTCTTGTTATTTCAATAACAAATATAAAAAATAACAATTTTTCGTTTTAAAAATTCAGATAAAATATTATGCATATTAAATAATATTATATTTTATACAAGTTAGAGTTTCATATTAATGTGCAATTCATTTGTAATTACTTTTTAATATTTAAAAGAAAATACAAAATTTTGTGTTTTTTTAATTGTGATAGTTTTAAAAAAATATATTTTAACAATTAATATTATGTAATAATTTCTTGAGTCAATTGTTTTAATAGACGTAAACATTTTATAATGTAAGAATATTTTGTACCACTTATAATTTTTAAATTAATTTGCATTTATTTGTATTTACTTTTTCACATTGTGCAATTTTGTACTCTTCAATATATTATTCATGCAATTTTGTTCTTTGCGTTTATTTGTATTTACTTTTTCACATTGTGCAATTTTGTACTCTTCAATATATTATTCATGTAATTTTGTTCTCTTCAATATATTATTCAAATTATATTTTGCGAGTGTAACTATTACACCTGTTTTTGATGCAAGTGCTAGTTCATTCTTCTTTTGAATATGTAAACGTTTTGCATGAGTATATGAAGCAGGCATGCTACACTTTCTCCTGTCATCTAGGAACTTTACCTATGTGTAGGCTTAAGCACCTGGTATTCTTAGGAAGATCTGCAAATATGCTCTTACATTGATGCCAAACAAAAACATTGTTTTCGTCAGCTCTTTCAATGACCAGTCATCATCTTGCAACTTTAGAGAACCTGTTGACCAAAATCGCCTAAACAAGACACAGTAGGTAATCAACTCATCATTGCCAGTTATTATCTTTTCCTTGAGAGAGAAAAAGGAATGGCCTAAGTTTCAACGAGATGTCTACCGCAGATAAACTCTAGCAAGGTTGGAATATTCTGATTGGCAAATGTAATGCTCAGCCCTGGCATTGACAGTCTTGATCTTTTCAGCAACTTTGGCAAAAAAATACTACGTGGCAGAGGGATAGACAAGCAATCAACGAGAAAAAAGAAAAAACTGTGCGATTCAAAACCATTGCTACTTAACATGATGTCCTCAATGTGTCACCCAACCATCAGAATGATTTAACACGTCTATAACCATTTCTCCCCCAGTACACCCATTTAGGTACGTGTTAAAAAAACCAGCATAGAAAGACATTAGAAAAATAGCTACCGTATCTACGTAGGCAAATTCATGTGCCCCCATAAAAACATAAACTTTTGGCAAAAACTATTCAAGGTTAAATTTTGCTTTCACCTGATATATCCAGTTGGTAACAGACTACCCACAAGTCTTCCATGCCTCTGTTGAGTTCTAGTTTTACTTAGGCTCTACTTCATCAATATGTATATTTTAATAATATCAACATTCCATCACATACACCATACGGCCATTGTCCAAAGGTGAAGCAGATCAAATGAAATATTAATGACCTGCTGATGTTAGTATTGAGCATTGAACATGGCTAAATTAGCATGTCATATAACTATGACTCAAAACATAGAAACCTTGATCCCACTGATATGCTGTCAAAGTCATAGATAGTGCCTAATCTCAACGAAAATTACTACCAAATACATGCCAAAAATGACTCGCATTTGAAAGCAGTTAGACGTAGTTTCAAACTCCCTGAGCAATCATGGATGTTGCCGATTGAACCTCTAGAGTATATTGACAAATCAACTCATCCATTCTTAAGGATCTAAAAGTACTTTATAGAACAACTAAAAAACAGCTTGGATATAGAAATTAGCAAGCTATAATTTAAAAATGATCCCAAACATTCAGGATAAGTTCAGAATGTAAAACTGAGATCATACTTAACAAGCATAGAAACTACAAGCATAAAGTAACATTTAACTGAATTCTTATCACGAGCCAATTCATAGGATATCAATATGAATATGGCAGGAGCTATACAATGAGAACATGAGAAGCATTTTGAAGGAGATAAAAAAAACCAGAATGAGCTCACAACTCTATGATAAGGAACAGTAGAAATTTTGTAAAAGAATTGCCATCTCTTATATAATTTCTGGAAAATAATGGAATTCATCCATAGCAATTCATGAAAACAAGAAATCCTTCTTTTAAAAAGAACCAGAATGAATAATACATTAATCAAATAATATGGTGGTCCCTTCATAATTTGAAGTCCAAAAATGTAAAACTGGAGAAGATACACAGCCATGTCAGTGTTGATCATTATGATTCCTCTTCACTGTCATCTCCAAAAACTGATGAAACTTTACTGACAACTTTTGTCTTCTTGACAACACCTCCTGCAGAAGCCTGGCAGACGGATTGACAAATGTAAGCAATCACCTTTTTTCAACTTCATCCCTCTTTTTATCATTTATAAAAACATGTAATCAACCATAATGGAAGCCAACCAATTCAAAGGTATAAAAAATGCAAGGCTATATTGTGATATGGACAGTCAGAGAAAGATAACTGTCCCTTTTATCAATGGGAATATGAACATGTAAGCTACTCTAATGCAAGTTGAGCAAAAATAAGTGTAAGATACATGCCATCTATATTGAGATAGGACAGTCATTGCAAACTTGCAGAGAACTTATGAGAAAATAAAGAAACACCCTCTTCAACAGAAAGTTGATAATAAATCACTTTAACTGTAACAATCACTGTAACTGGCTAAAACAAATAAACTGCAATATGCAATCCCATGTGCATTTGATTCAACTCAATGTCAGAAGCATTTGGCTGCAATTGGGGCATAAGATATTGGAAATGAACTAACTGAAGCTACAAAAATGAACAAAATCTAATTAAAAAACTACAAACAATAAACTACATTTGAAACTACCTTGGAGGTAATAGCTTTGGCTGCAAATCCAAACTTCAATGTCTTCCGTTGATCCTGCACTGCTAGTGATGTAGCATCTCGCACTGTGCTAGAAGCTGGTGCAACTCCAGAATCTTCTTGTTGTTGTTGTAACCGTTGAGCATCCGCACTTACAAGCTGTTAGGGTAAACAACAAATCCAAAAGAATCTGTACAACTTTCCCAGAATTCAATGCTCAACTCAGCCCAGGGGTGAAAAATCCTAATTTAACTACAGATTTTTAGGTTGTAGAAACCTCATCCAACATCTCTAGATATAATAATAAATATCTATTATTTCTGCTGCAGAAGACAATTTTCAGTAATATCACTTATTCATGTATTTGGGCATCAGCTTCTTGGAAGATAGCATCCTAGAAGAGCGGGGATGTGAAGGCAATTGACACTAGCAACTGTAACATGATCTTTGGATATTTCATTTAAGAATGGAATGAAAAAAATCTAGTATTAAGTGTTTCATAATATTTTAAGGTAAAAAGGTTCTGCACTTACCTATAAAACTAATCTAGCAATAAAAGAACTTAGAAAACGGTAGAGAAGGATACTTTTGAACAAATCTGGCCATTTCCCTTTCCTGTCGCTGCTGCTCACGCTTTTGCCTATCATCTCGAGTACCACCAGAATGCATCTCTTTCATTTGCTTAAAGCGCTGCATGCAGAAAGTTCAAAATATATAGGTAATTAAGCCTTTGTGCCGATTAGAGGTTTGAAATTCATTATAAAATTCATATATGCATCCAAAACTAAATATTTCCAACACAACTTTGCTTCCTATCCTCTATACCAGGATATCCAAAAGAATAAGTACCATTCTTATTGCATTAACCTCCTGAATACAACAAAAAGGAAATGATAGTTATTCTAATGATTGCCCAAGCATTGAAAAGTAATTGACAATTGTATATGTTGATGTCCTTCTAAGTGTGTATACATTTGATTGAAATAGAAATTCAAATACATTTTGAAAACCATTCAAGATTTAAATATTACAGAGAATTCAGAACTGTGGCATAAAAACAAATCTATATTGATTCACAGTTTATTAGGCATTAGCTATCAAGGTACAACAATTACTTTCAAAAGAAACCAATGTTGAGCTCATATAACGTCTCTTGCCAATAATACTGCTGCCAGTACTTGTATCCAGGACAAAACCGATACCTCAATTTGGCACACCAAGTGAAAGTGTTTGGCAGTTCAAAACACATAACAGATTTTAATCCAGAAAGACTAAGCACAAAGAATTGAAGTATTAGGAAGCACCTTCTTGTGATTATGGTCATAGGAGCTCAGGTGCGCCTCGAATTCCACTGCCAGCTTGTATTGTTTGTTGCAAAGCTCACAAAAGAATGTCTTTCGTATTTCCTTCACCTCAGACTGGATCTTCAGCTCACGCTCCGCTACAACCTGGATTTGCATAATGTGCACGAAGAAGGCAGGAGAAGCCACCAAGGTAATAAAAACCGCAACAAATTGGCAAGAGACCCTCCAAAGTGGATGTTCCCTTGAAAAGATATTCTGACATATGGTCTATGGCTGCCTGCTGCTTTTAGATGTAGTATCAAAATAAAACATTTGTTGGCCATTAGGCGAAGCTAGGAACAACTACAAGGTGGCCAGAATATAAGGCAGATAGGGGGTGCCTACAACAAACATTGATACCTAGCACAACCAACAGGAGCAGAATATAAGATGGATAAAGGATGCTATTAGCACAAACATACCTCACGCTTCTTTGCCAGCTCCACAGTCTCCTCCAGTTCAACATCCAGCTTCCTTCTCTGAATATTTTCTTCAGAAGTGAAGTAATCATCCTGTTCTTGTTTCCCAACCCCAAGCTTTGGATCTCGTACCCCTGCTTTTATGGGCTCAATAATTCCTGTGATCATTAAAACATACAGAATATGGTGAAGAATCCCATAATCCACAACACTGCTAGTAATCAAAACCCTACCAACAAAAAAAGTCAACAACCCAGTAATCCAACAATGCTACAAGGTGACATTGGAGGAAAGAAACCTTAAACCTACTCTCTTAAATACTGCAAAACGGCATTTAATCCTATTTAGATACAGAAGGTGAAATTCACAAAAACTTGAAGTGAGTGATCCACCTTGCTCCTCTTTGCCAAGACCCTTGCCCTTCCATCCCATTTTTTGCAAAAGCTTGAACCCAATATTTGATGATGTTAACTGCGTGTCCACAGATGCCTGCTCTAAATTATCAGTATCTAGATTTTCAGTAGGTCTATGATTGATAGGCAAGCGGAAATCTTCTCCAAGATCTTCAAAAAGAGAATCTTCATATGCCTGCTCATATACCAAATACATTAATCAGTACTACACAAACACACAGAAAAAATATCCCAACAGGAGTAGTCACCTCTGGATTACCTTAAGGTTTAAAGAATAAGAAAAAAAATTGAACATAGTAAAATTTCTCCTTTTGGAATGAACTAAGCTTGTATTCATAGCATCATTTGTGGTAGTAACAATAATTTAATTTAGCTGGGATGCAATGAATAGAGCATGAAGAACCCTCCACACACATTAAGCACCCTTCACAAATAAGTACATATTTACAAGGAAGCATCATCAGCTCTTACATAGATAGGACTTATTGAAGAAGATTAACATTGATTTCCATTCAATAGAATAATAACTTTTAAGAGAGAGAACTAATGCAAGGATATGACATATATACATAATACAATAATAAACACAAAGACCTGCTCTTAGTTAAGTGTAACTAGAACATATACAAGAAAAAGTATGCTATGAATTTTCAAACACATTTTTTTCTGTAATCGGACACATGCTCCATTCTTATTTTTTCAACAACAAACTTTAACATGCTAAGGGCCGAATGATCACGATTTGTGTTGCTATTCCATTGGTGTTTTGCTTGAATATAGAATCTGAAGCTAATGTCAATTGCTAAAATTCATGACAGTAGTTACATAAACATGAAATTGAGTAAATGAGAACCATCCACATAAAAGAAATGACACCAATCTACAGCGAAAAATGCATTACAAATTTACAGGTGAAAGATCCAGCACATTAAAGCTGTAACTCTTTGTTCCAAGTGAAAACAGCATAACTACAAACTGACTGCTCCCACGGAGCCTCGAAGAACACTGTAATTAATACATCACTTCTACAATGCTCTAACAAAATGCTTTCCTCTGAAACTTGCAACAACTTTCTGCACTCCTATATTCATATGTACAAGCATACTACAACTCTCGTTGTTATACAAGATCCCATTGGGTATATTGATGATTCCGCAAAATGTCCCAAATAACATGGAAGACTGAAATCACCTCTTCTCCTCAACAATCAGAAAGTAATACATGAATATTTACATTCAGAAAATTTAGCTCTGTGTCTTTTTCTGGAAGATTTGCAAGGCATTTGCTAGACAAATTCATTGCCTGTCATTTTTTCCAACTTCAGACTGCTTGTATTTGGGCCAATTATGTTGACTGCCATATGCATGTTTCAGCAGTGCCTATCAACACAAAAATAAAATGGCATTCAAGTGATTAATAGAACATGAATAGACCTACACAAGCAGGAGAAGATGTGGTGACATGCACAAACATTGCTGCTATGCATGGTAAGTCTGTTTCCAGAACTGGAACAATTTCTAACGGTAATTGATCTGAACAATCCTCAAGCCTTCCTTATCTTAATCATGTCTATGCACTATTCTGTTCAACATGTTTTACTTGTCTTTATCATTTTAAGTGTGACTCCATATAACTTGTTGACTGTATCATTGGATATAAAAAAACATGGTATCTCCACGACTGAATCAAATGCAGAAGAACTGAATATGACTTATCTAGTTCAGTTTATATATCTATATTGAGTAGTGTTCCACAGGGTCTTAAGATAGGCAAAGGGGATGCAATTCAGGGATAGGGGAACCAAAGGATGGTGCGAATATATATAATACTTTAAAAAATAGTTATAAAAAAATACACAAGGAATAACATAATGGTACTTTGAAATACTTAATAACTAATAGTAATTGATATTGCATTGAATGAACAATGAAAATGCTGAACATCCTGTATGTTTAATATTATATTCAAACTTTCAAAATGATGATTATATTCAAAAATATAATTGACCAATGGCCCAATGCCTAAAATTATCAATCATCCCCAAAGTCCACACCAAATTCCTCATAAGTCGATCTACTAGACTCCTCAGGCTCAAAATCCTCCAAAGCAATACCAACCAGCCCCATCTATGCTACATCTTCATCAACCTATGTTGGCTCTGTTGGTTCCCAAAACCGCAGATTGGAAATCCAAGAGCTTTTGCCAATTCTCCTCGATTGCTTCAATCAGTCTTGGCCAACGAACGGGAATAATCTAATTCCCCTGCACTTCAGGCTTTGCTAAACCTAGGTGGGTAAACCCTCACCCCAAACACAAAGGTGTTTTTCTATAGAGAATTTAAACTTCCTTGATCTCTCAGGATGGCAAATGTTCCCTGAGTCTAATCAGAATAAGAATATTTGATTCTTATTTAGTGTTTGAATATTATGAATGCTTTGAAATTGAATTTGTATTTGTGTGCAAGGAAAATGCTTTAGGGACGAGATAATATATTTCGCAAGGATGAAATGAAAGAACTTCAATGCTCATACAATTGTAAAAAACCTTCTTTGAGGAGATACACAGGCCAGTCCCTTATCCAACTAATTGGGCGGAATGTAGTCAAGCTTTGTTTGAACCCTCATGTACACTCTGCAATTCAATTTTAGATTCTCTCCCCCATGACATCAAGGATGAATTGATAATAATATTTGTTTTAGTCTAAATGAATTTTAATTCCTTGGCAAGAAACCAATTAGACAAGGATTTGAATAGATGAGAGCTTCATATACAACCCTTGATACTCGAAAACTAATATTAAAAACTTCAATTTTCCGACATCTAACAGTAAAGAGAAAACTCTGTGTAACTAAAAAATGCAAAGGACCAATCCAATCAAAAACAACGAACTTACTTCTTCAATGTTGGACAGGAAACAAATTTTCTTTGTATTAATAAAAAAAGTGAATACAATTGATTTACATTTTAGTTGCAATCACCATCCATGCTATCTTCCTACAGTACCATCTTCCTCCTTTTCCTTATCTTATATTTTTTTATTTATTCTATATATTTGATTACATTTTACACCATATGTGGATGAATGGTTTTCACACCCCTTAAGGGTGAAGAGACACCACCTTATGCTAAAATTAAAAACTTCTTTTGAAAAAACTAATCAACAAATTAACTAATAACTACCTATCTTTCAGATTTGGCTTTGGTCAAAAATCCAAAACAGATTGTATGAACATAAGATTTTGACCAGAGATAGGAAATTTGATTTTCCAAACTCGGTTTGTTTTAGATTGTTATATTTCGAACATTTTCATCCTCTGGCAACATCATTTTTGCAGCATGACGAAATTACAACATCTCTGAAATCTTTGCTCACAGAATTTTCATTGTTATTTTTGCCATTTCGCAACCTGTTAAAAAGTCCTTTGCGAATTAGTGAAAAATCTCTATTTCACTATCCTTCTTAATGATACCAGCGAAATAGTGAAAAATTGCTATTTCGCTGCATTGTAATATGATACTTGCGAAACAGCGAAAAGTGGTCGTTTCGTTTCCTGTGTTTTTTGTCCCCGCGAAATAGCAAAAACGGTTCATTTTGAATGTTTCCAAGGTGATCTCGTATTTTGACCTCTTCAATACACTTTTGCCTTTGAAACATTAATGTCAACAAGTACATTTGATGCTTCTAAATGGAAAAAATTAATGCTCCAACAGTGCCTCTTTCTAGGAACGTATACTCCTTGTGAGTATAGTGAGAATCAGTTATCTCTGGAAGAAGCAGACCAAGTGCCAATCAATTGGGTTATAGAGTCACTATGTAGAAATCACATCATATATAATTTGGTAGCCCCAGGCTACCAAAATGCAAAAGCAATATTTGCCTCTGTCAAAAATCTTGTTTTCATCACATTCCACTGACATCAATCTGAAAATAATACTGAGATATGTCTGATAAAATATGTTGATACTTTCCCTCAACCAACTGGACTTGCTCTCTCTGATAATAGGTATCTTCAAATTATACCTTCAAATTATACACATACTCCTTGTAATATCTTCCCTTATCATATAGTCCATAGACATATACATTACAACATCCTCTGTTATCAAATTTTCTATTGTGCACAGATATTTTCATTTCTGAATTAGAATGACATCTTGATTTAGTCCTATCAAAGGGATTGATACAAAATTTTAAACCTTTATATCCTTGAAAATCCATGAATTCAGTGTCACTGTCACTACTCTGATTATGACAACTTTGCAAAAGCACACCCTCTTTATGAAAGTCTAAAACTTCCACCATTGCTGAAGCCATTATAGAATTAGAGTCTGAAACATCACTTATTTTATTGATTGCATCTTCTGATAATATTTACATGATTTCAACATGGTTTTGTTCATCTTCAAAACAAGGTACATTGCTCCTGCTTTCCTCTGGATTTTCTGATGTTTCATCATGAAAAAGATCTTGAAGAAGATTGAAATTACATTTAGGTTTTCCTTCTTTTATATGTTGATCATTGCATGTATTCATTAAATGCATCATCCTTTTGAGTGTCATCATGTACTTCATCAACCAGGCCAATATCTTCATTATCTGCAGAAATTTCCTCCTCTCGCATGTGTATTGATTCACTAGTCTGTTTGTTCTGGTGAACTGAGAAAAAATTTGCACCATTTCTCTGAACATGTTTTTGATATTCAATGTCTAATTAATCGGAAACCTCTTATGAGCTGAGGAGACCCTCCCCCTTACCATCATAATCACTGATATGCATTTCCATACAAATCTCACCATGTATGAAACCTTCTTCATTTTTATCTATTTCAACACATGTGTCATCATGGCTCTCAAGTATGGATGCTTCTTTATCTTTTGCATGACTAATGCACTCATCTTCCTTATTTAAATTTGAAACATCACTAGATTCTTCTTCTAAAATGCCTTCATATATAATTTTGATAAGAAGTCTTACCTAAGGATTATTATAAATCCCTAATTCATGCATTTTATCTTGTAATGAAGGTTTTATATCCATGGGTATTTCTTTATAGATGTTAAACATCCTCGTGAATACTTGTGCTGCAATTTCAACTTCATATCTCTTTATAATCATAAATTCATTCAAGGAAGACATATAGGATTCTTTTTCTATAGTACAATTCTGATTGTTTTTTAGTATGGAGCATGCATTCTACTTTTCCTCATCCCTTTTCACAAATCCTATCTACACATGAATTAATGTTTTCCTTTACCTTCTCTTCTCTGATGAATTCTCTCGTACCAAGAAATGCAAGCTCCATTATCTAGGATATGTAACCATATCTGGGGTTATCATTCTATTCGTATCTGCTGAAAGAAGAATGTGCACAAGGCTCTGAATCCATAGTATGATACTGAGATTCTTCTTGTGTATACAAATACACATCCTCTTCAACTATGCCATGAAACTCATCTAAAAACCATTGCTCAAACTCTTTCCATGATGAGATGCTTTTGTGTAGGACAAGATTCATATGCTTTTTTTGCATAATCCTTTAAAGTCCTGACACACAATTTCATCACCTGATCTTCTGCATGAATTTTATAATCTTCTATAAATGTGTAAAATGCATCCAAATGATCAAATGCCGATTCAATCCATTCCCCATGAAACTTTGGTACAAGCTATGAAAGTTTAGTGAATAACTTATTAGGAATACATTGAAATCTTTTGAGATCCAACGACCTGATGCCATCCAGAACAAATGGTTCTCTTTGAAACGGCTGCTTATTTTGGTACATTCTGAATATCTAAATTTGTAGTAACTTCTTCCTTTATACATTAGGTTCTTGTCAATAGAGTCGCCACCTCTTTCAAAGAGGAAAACTTTACTTATCCCCTTCTGGGTCTTCTCCCTCAGTAGTCACTAACTAGAATTTTTTATTAAATAGAGTCGCCACCTCTCTTCGAGGAAAATATTGTTTGCTGGTCTTCTAGGTTCTTCCTTCCAGCAGAGTAAACTTTTGTCACCAAAGATTCTAGAAAACTTATTTACAACTCCCCAACAGAGTCACAAATCTGTTGGTTCCCAAAACCGCAGATTGGAAATCCAAGAGCTTTTGCCAATTCTCCTAGATTGCTTCAATCAGTCTTGGCCAGCGAACGGGAATAATCTAATTCCCCTGCACTTCAGGCTTTGCTAAACCTAGGTGGGTAAACCCTCACCCCAAACACAAAGGTGTTTTTCTATAGCGAATTTAAACTTCCTTGATCTCTCAGGATGGCAAATGTTCCCTGAGTCTAATCAGAATAAGAATATTTGATTCTTATTTAGTGTTTGAATATTATGAATGCTTTGTAATTGAAATTGTATTTGTGTGTAAGGAAAATGCTTTAGGTACGAGATAATATATTTCGCAAGGATGAAATGAAAGAACTTCAATGCTCATACAACTGTAAAAAACCTTCTTTGACGAGATACACAGGCCAGTCCCTTATCCAACTAATTGGGCGGAATGTAGTCAAGCTTTGTTTGAACCCTCATTTACACTCTGCAATTCAATTTTAGATTCTCTCCCCCATGACATCAAGGATGAATTGATAATAATATTTGTTTTAGTCTAAATGAATTTTAATTCCTTGGCAGGAAACCAATTAGACAAGGATTTAAATAGATGAGAGCTTCATATACAACCCTTGATACTCGAAAACTAATATTAAAAACTTCAATTTTCCGACATCTAACAGTAAAGAGAAAACTCTGTGTAACTGAAAATGCAAAGGACCAATCCAATCAAAAAAAACGAACTTACTTCTTCAATCTTGGATAGGAAACAAATTTTCTTTGTATTAATAAAAAAAAGTGAATACAATTGATTTACATTTTAGTTGCAGTCACCATCCATGCTATCTTCCTACAATACCATCTTCCTCCTTTTTCTATCTTATCTTTTACACCACACATATGTGGATGAATGGTTTTCACACCCATTTAGGGTGAAGAGACACCACCTTATGCTAAAATTAAAAACTTCTTTTGAAAAAACTAATCAACAAATTAACTAATAACTACCTATCTTTCGGATTTGGCTTTGGTCAAAAATCCAAAACAGATTGTATGAACATAAGATTTTGACCGCAGATAGGAAATTTGATTTTCCGAACTGCGTCTGTTTTAGATTTGTTAAATTTCGAACATTTACATCCTCTGCCAACATCATTTTTGCAGCATGACGAATTTACAGCATCTCTGAAATCTTTGCTCACAGAATTTTCATTGTTATTTTCGCCATTTCGCAACCTGTTAAAAAGTCCTTTGCGAAATAGCGAAAAATCTCTATTTCGCTATCCTTCTTAATGATACCAGTGAAATAGTGAAAAATCGCTATTTCGCTGCCTTGTACTATGATACTTGCGAAATAGCGAAAAGTCGTTGTTTCGTTGCCTGTGTTTTTTGTCCCCGCGAAATAGCAAAAATGGTTCATTTTGAATGTTTCCAAGGTGGTCTCGTATTTTGACCTCCTCAATACAGTTTTGCCTTTGAAACATTAATGTCAACAAGTACATTTGATGCTTCTAAATGGAAAAAATTAATGCTCCGACAAGCTCCTCTAGCTCTACATACCATCGAGCTATTGGACTCTCCTTATACATAAGTGTATTGCGGTCAATAAGACACAATCTGTCACGTAAAGCCTAGAGCTACAAGTTTCTCCAGCTTCCTAGAGATAAGTTGATTCCTCTTAACAGAGTGGATGAAACTATTAATATACCACTTTTTCTCAACAGCAAAAGAACTAGAAACTTGTGATAGCAAACAAATGGCTAGTGTGGTAGTCAAAGAATTAGGACCATGGATAGTTCATCATAGAACTGGATCATCATGGGCCATGGTCTCCCAATCCATCTAGGCCTTGTCTAAATAAACCCAAGTGCAGCAAATTTTGCCCACTCAGTACAAATGATGCTATCTTGTGTAGAATCATACATCTTAATGGCCTTCATGAACGCTGCCTTCACATCAACATCCCATATAGGAGTAGTTTTGTAATGTCCCAACTAGGACTTTACTTGATTTACACTCAAATTCCCAACTAGGGTTTGGATTGCATTTGGAAATGGCAATTTGTAACATTCCCTACTAGGAGAATGTCAATTCTCAATGATTACCATACATCATTATACATTTAAATCAGATTAAGCAATTAATGATTTTTAATATATTTGACAGTTAACATACTTGAGCCCCAAATTCCTTACTTCTCTCCTAATCATCAACATTAAGAAGGATGGGGATTTACTTGTACTTAGGGTGCTTGGACACCAATCTACAAGTAGGCTCCCTCAAGGTTTCCGTGATACATGTGCTTACCACATCTTGGGATTCCCCTACCTTGTGAGGTTTTACTCTACCTATCCCTGACAAAACTAGCCTATAGGCTATCCTCTTAACAATATTAGTGAGTAATTAAGGAATGGGCTATATATATATATATATATATATATACAAGATAACTGATATATAATTCTGATTTCAATATTATATATATATATATATGACCATATAAGGGTTCCTTGTTCCTTAATAGAATTCAGATATAATATTCTGTAAATCAGTATTTAACTTATAGATGCTTGCCAGCAATATAATATGATTCATCTCCTTTAATGAACAGTGAACACCAATCATATATAATAATACTCATCGTTCCTTTCTAATCTTTTTCCTTCTAATCAGTGCCCAATTTACTTTATATTCTCTCCTTTCCTTCTCCTTTCTATCTTTTGTGATAAAGGGTTACACATCTTCACCATGTCTGACCTTTTCAATGGTCACACCCTTTCACAATTACCGCCCTTAGAAAGGGTCACAACCCTCCATCATTGCCGTCCCTTTGGAAGTTACTTCTTCTTCTTCCATTAATCCTTCCTACCGAGTTTACTTTATATTCTCTCCTCCTTTCCTTCCCCTTTTTATCTTTTATGATAAACGGTCACACCTCTTCACCATTACTAACCTTTTCAATGGTCACACACTTTCACAATTACCACCCTTTGAAAGGGTCACACCCTCCACATTGTCGTCCCTTTGGAAGTTACTTCTTCTTCCATTAATCCTTCCTTAATTCCTATGCTCCCTTTATGCAGGTCAGAATTGTCTTATACCTTAGAAAAGAACTTACAATGATTACCTTCCTTATGATGATCCCTTCTTCCATGCCTTTAACAAATGACTTTCCCTCCTATTTATATCTTCATGATGGGAGAGTCACAACCTTCCATTATTACAACCTTTCAAGAGAGTCACAACCCTTCATCCTTTATGCCCTTTGAAAGAGTCGCAACCTTTCATAACTACCACCATTTGAAAGAGGCACAACCCTTCATCACTCACGTCCTTTGAAAGAGTCAACCTTTCTTAATTACCACCCTTTGAAAGAGTCACAACCCTTCACCAATTCTTCCCATTCCAATCTTCTTCCATTAACCATTCCTTAATTGTCATGCTCTCTTCTTTCTCTTTTTCTCCTTCTCCCCCTCCAAATGAAATTCTCTTCTCCTTTTGAAATCTCATGTTTGAGGGAGTCACATCTTTCATTTCATGCCTTTAGACCATTCATTAAACTTAATTATATTTTAATTTGAATTTTATTTATATTTTCATATTATTATTATTCGTTATTAAATCCCATTACAAAAGAGGGCATCACATTAAATGCCTTTGCACATACCACTTTGGTTTTAGAGCATAAGCAGCCATGTGTAAAGGAGTGTAAAACTTCCCTCATTAGTGTTGAGTGATCGACCGAATGTGGTCATCATAGAACATTAATGTGGGGTCTTTCTCTTCTACAATAGCCTTCATTTGGCCAAGCATACTACCAATGCACTCATATGCCTCCCCAAGGTTAGGTTCATTTGCATCCCAATATGTAATAATCATGGAAACAGGAGTAATGATGGCAACAATGTATTTTGCATCAGCCCAAAAATTATCACTCTTCACCTCCTCCCTCAACCTTCTCCCCTACTCTGACTTAGAATCAGGCCATCCATTCCATTCTATTATCATGACTATTAGTTGCAATGCCTCTTGCACCTCAAGCATCCTCTCCAAGAGAATGAGGTATAATACATATCTAGTCCCCACAAGTTCAAAAAACTCCTTAGAGAAGGTCTTAAAGAGTATGTGTTAAGTATGGTGGTTGTAGATAAACATATGCACATCTCTAGCATCATTAACCACAGCTTTAACCCATGTAATTTTTCCCATGTCCGTGAGTGCATCATTCATGGCATGCACACAACATGGAGTCCACCAAATATGCGTGTAGACTGCCTCAATCAATTTTCCTACAGTTTTGCACACATATGCAACATCGGTCACTACGTGCACCACATTCTCTAGCCCAATCTCCTCAATAGCATCTCTAAGCATTTGGCACTGAATATCAACATCCTTGTGGTGCCTTGGACAATCAATAGCCCTAAGGAAGTAAGGGCCCTCTACACATGTGACCCTGGTTTTGATGAGCAGACGATGTTTGATATTCATCCATCAATCCATGATTATGCTACATCCACTAGTGACCCAAGTAGTTGTCACTTCCTCCTTTAGAATATTAGTCTTGGAATAGTTCTTATCCAAGATTGCTGTCTCCAATTTTGTCTCCCATGTGGCGCCTTTGATGGTCCTGCTCTGATTATTTTTGCCACAGTGCAAGGAGAGTGAACCACATGGAATGGACTGCCATTGGCAAAGAAGAATTTGGAATCAACCTCATCTTTATTCTGTAATTAAAATTCAGTACCCAACTATATTATTACTATGTGTGTTATATAAACACATTCATAAGATTATATATAGCAAAAAACAAGTAGAAGCTTCAGGTATATCTTTAATCGACTGATACATCCCACATGAATAGTTGAATTAGCATACAAGTAATTAAAATGGCCATTCACTAAGTAGAGACCATTTCCCCCAGCTAAAAAGATAACTTGTATTGAGCAAAACAGAAAAAAAATCATTTCAAGAATAACTGAACGAACCAAAAGATTAAAAAATATTGGGACTTAATTAGCGAAATTTTGGATTTTCTAATTGTGCAGATAAAAGAGGAAAACCTGCTGTTTTTCACATTTAAAAGTGTTTAATCACAGTGATATAGAAATTAGAGTTTTACCCCATGAATTGTGGAATATAAATTATTTCTTCACTGATGTTCATATTGCCAGTTACATTGCATTGCATTGCACAAAACATAGTGCATAAATATTAAATGTTAACCATATATTCAAATTTCCAATTTCATTCTACTTTGTGCAAAACATTAATGAGGGTTTGTCTTTTAATTATATAGGAGTGTTTAAAGTAGTCCATCAGACTGCAGTGTGATGGCAATGGGATGCTTTCATAAGTGAGTGACCAAGGTTCAAATCCCACCACATGATAAGGCAGTCTACGACCCAATGGATTCCCCATTAATAGGGTGTCATGTCAGTTATAAAATCATGGGCATATTAAAATGTTTAAATGCCCATCCTTGGAAAGGTGTCACATTTAGGCTAAGGATTGATGATGTCCACAATTACCCCCACCAAAAATGTTCTATTAATAATATTACTTGTAGAAAATATTAATAAATTTAAACATAAAATGCCTATATAGAACTTTAAACACAAAATATTAAATAATAGATTAGATTTAGATAGGAAATCTAATAAATTAAAATCAAATAAAAAATTAGAATGTTTATTACTAATAAAGAAAAAAAAATCTAACTTTGATAAATATATACAAAGAGCAACCCCCCATGGTTGCAGTTTACCTATCAAAAAACAATTAAAAAAATAAAAAACTAACAAAATTTAAGTTTTAAGTCAAGTGTTACCCAGGGACGCGTTTCCGGCATAATTTGACCTGTCCCAGAAACAGGGACGTCACGGAAACTCGGAAACCTGTCCCTTGGCTGTCCCGTAAAATTAATTTAAATAATGTTTGAATTTTGGTAATTTGTTTGATTTCCACTCTCATGTGAACTCTCAATTTAAATTATTTAACATAAACGTTATATGTTAAGGTTCTATAATATATATAAGCATGCTTTTTTCATGTCTTTGTATGAATATTTAAAATTTCCCTATTTTTTATAAAGTTGTCGCCATTGTCGTCCCCTACCATCCCGTCCCGGGAAAAAAAAATCCGTCCCAGAAACCCATTTCCCCGTCCACTCATCCCCCCGTTCCAGAAACCTGGGGTAACATAGGTTTTAACTTAATAAAGTTTTAAGTTTTAACTTAATAAAGTTTTGAGTTTTTTAACTAAATAAGATCTCCAAAAAAACTAATTCAAAGCCAAAGATGTAAATCAAAATGATTATGAACAAGATAGACAACAACAGAGGAGGGAAAATGCAACAATAGCAGCAGAGAACAATTGACAACACCCAGCATCTAACAGGTTTGATGACACCCAGCACTCCTACCCAAATGATCGAACAACAAATCACATTGCTATGTCAAAGAACAGTAGCAAACTTGACAACACCCTATACTTTCACGCAGAACAATCAAACACTACCAGTCACAACCAGATTTAAAAAGAAGGCAGCTCAACTCAAACAGCAGCATACAACGCCGAGCAAATATACCCTAGAAATGGTCTAAAGACATAAGCTGAATTAATAGTGATAATTTTAGCTGTCTAAGTTCTTAATTTTGGTCTCCACTCTCAGACCCCCTCATTGTAATCAAAGTTCTTATATGACAAGAGATCCCAATAACTAGTGGGGGTTTGGGAGTGGAGGCCCTAATGGGTTTGAGGAGCAACAATGATATGTGCAGAAGGTGTTAGATGTGAGAAAATCCAACGATAGAGTGAAGAGAGCAAAATGATCTTTGCATTGAGCAAAAAGATGCTTTTAGGGGCATTTTCGGGTTTTTGGATGCAAAAAAAAAGTCAAAAATGTCTCTTTTTTTTGTTTTTGACGCTTGGCACCTTTGGGTACCCTGGGTATGCCTGGGTACACCAGGGTACATGCCTTAGGCATACTCCCAAGCAAACCCATACCCAGACATACTTGGTACAAGTGCGAGAGGCCTTAAAGTCGTACCCAGTAACTTAGCTAAAAACAAATAAAGAATGTATTTGTACTGAAAAAAAAACAGCAAAAGCAGTCATACACATCAAGTTTTTGGTCAAAACCATGACTAAATCAGAATTTACATGAACTTTGACAATTTTTTCAATGTTCTTTGGGTTAAAGGTGGCAAAAAATCACAACAGCAAAGTATGAGTATAATTTGTGAAAAACACATGCAAAAAATTGGCAAGACTGCCTATTCACAATTTTATTATTAGACACCAAGAGATATCGATATAATATATTACTTCTATATTTATAATTAATTATTAGTTTATATATAAAATATTTTTGTTCAAAATATTATAATCATTATATGAATCCATCCTATTGCATAATAATAATTAAATTATGAATATTATTATAAATAATAATTAATATATAAATATTGTATTCAAATTTATCTTCTACTTTAATTATTAATTTTAAAATAGAAAACAATGCTAAAAATTTTAAATATTTAAATGCTCCATATATAAATATTAAATTCAATTACCAATATTAATTTGACATATTAATGGCCGCCAAATTAAGTTAAAAGGGGTTTCTGTGAACACACTCATGCCATCTGCAAGCTGTTTCTGGATTCGATCGCATGAATATTTTTGCATCAACGTTTCGGATCACACTCTATGATCCATCATCAAGATGATACTAATTGAGAGGAAAGGATGATCACTTTGTTTCTGATGCTCTCTATTAGTATCATCTTGATGATGGATCACAAAGCGTGATCCAAAAAGTTGATGCAAAAATATTCACGCAATCGAATCCAGAAACAGCTTGCTAATGATCTCATGGATTGTGGAAATATACTTGCTCTTACACTCGTGTCATTCCAATCCATCCTTATGGGCCATTTTAGGACATCTCTCAATGTAACAAATTCTCAATTTTGTAGCAATTTAAATGTATATCAAACCTGCCATCCACAAGTAAAGAACTCAAAGAAGCAACAAAAAATTGATTTCACCCCACATGATGAATGAACTGTGCACCAGGCTCAACTTTTTGTAAAAAATACACGTTCACATATCCTATTGGGACTCAATATTTTAGTGTCAAAATTTTACACAGTCCTAGTTTCTTTGCACATTTGGGCCTCATTTATCCCATCAATTATACCTAATCTACGAGATCCTCAATGGGCCACTTGATTAAATAGGCTTTGTGCGTTGTGTTAGTTTCCCCAGAAACTGTCTTTGACGTGTTTTTGTGAGCGAAGAGGTTGAAGATTTCGGAGATTCGAGAACCTCTTAAACCTCTAAACAGGTTCACAAGTTGTCAAAAGTTCCAATGTTGAAAGAAAAGAAAATCTCTTAGTGTTTTTTCTGCATTTTTAAAGGTTCAAGAACCACTTGAACCTCTAACAAGGTTCAAAGGAAGAAGACAAGGTGAGGATTGGTCCAGCGTGTCCACAAGTCCTTGAACTAACTGAATTGCTAACCAAGTTAAGTTGTGGAGGAAATTGCCAACAAAAAAAGAAATTAGCTAAGTGTTTAGGGACGATGGACTTGATAGTTCAAGCGTGCCTTTTCCCCAAGGTCCAAATATTTGAAATTCTTTTCTTTTTGTCATACTTCCAATTCCCTTCATGCCACCCACCTAATATCTGACTTTTCCTTTTTATATATATATTGGTTCAACGAACTTCCCCCTCCTAGAGTACCAACCATGAGGTATAAGTCCCCCCCAATCCTCAACATTCTGGAAATTTGAACAACTTTTCAAGGTTATCATTTCAGACCTTCCCCATTCCGCACACGTGTACAATGTGTTCCCCTCCACCTGTGACTCCCAATGTCCCAACCAAAACAAGAGGTATGGATTCTTCCCGACCCCTGAAAATTCAAAACTCCCACCAATTTTCTAGTCTTTCCACCAATTCACAAGAGCCTCCCAAATAAAGGCACATGTCAAAAAAGGTTGTACTGTCCCTAATTTTTAAGGTGACAATTAATTAAGTCAAAAATAAATGAAATATTCAAATGATTACTTAATATTAATTAATTTAATTAAATAATAATAAAATGTCACTTTATTAAATAAAGTTCTCCAAATATGACTAAGTTGGCCAAGTCGGCCTAATGTTCTAAGTGCTTCTTGGAGTTCTTTATAAGGAGGTTGTATGGAGGAAGTGAGGCGTGCTTTTGGATTTAATAACATTTGTGATTTCCGGAGATGAAAACCTTCAAGAGTTTGAAAGAAGGGCTGGATGAAAACCTAGTTCTTCCAATGGGTGGATTCGTGACAGACTCTACATCCGAGCGAAATTTGTGAAGTCTTCTTTCAAAGATAAATTTGCAAAAATAATAATATATTTTTCCAGAACTAAGGAATTTTATATCTAAGGCTATATATTCTAAATATTATAATTGTTCATTTGTTGAAGATTGGTGTGATATATGTATGACCCAATTCTTATATTGGGACTTTGGTTCAAGACCAATAATTTCTTTTGAGTTGTTGACCTTTTCTGTCACCATTAACCCTTTGGGTTAGTTTCCATCACCTTTGATTCAGTTGAGAAAGCTTGAAAAGCTAAAATGGGTGAAGAATACTTCAGGACAGAAATTTCACTGGAACATTCCTCATGTTTCACCGAAATAAGCATGCAAAGCTTCTTCAGGGGTCTAAGGCTAGATTTCAAGAAGACATGCTTGTGGTCCCCTCGAAATTCCAAATCAAATTTTCATCAAGACTGAAGAAGCAAACATCGGGGAAACATGTTGTTGGAATTAATGGGAAGTGTGTACTGAGAGGGGAGGGGTGAATCAGTATCTCTAAAACTTTTGTATCTTTTAACCTTTATCCTTTAAGTTATCAAATGTTTATCCAACCATCTGTTCTATAATTTCTTGATGCAAGATATATCAATTCATAAACTTTACCATACATGTGAACATTCATAGAAACATTCATGAAAGTAATTGACACATAACACAAGATATGATATCGCAGAAAACTCCTGTTAGGAAGTAAAAAATGCGGTGGGGATGGTACCCACAAATTCTTCACTATCTGCAGATTGGAAGGGGCCGATTAAGGCTTACAATTTGATCACTTTTGATGATCTACCCGGTTAAGAGTATATGTGGAGACCTGTTAAAGTCTACTCGGTTAAGAGCTTTAGCAACATTGTTGAGTGTGCACTCAATTAAGAGATTTATAGTTGGACTGTTAAATCCACCTTTCTTGAAAGGATTTTTACACTTTGCCTCACTTGTTAGAATGATAGCAAATTACAATTTGACCTGGTGTATGCAATCTCCTATTGCTGATTACAGATCCATCTAAGATTATATGAATAAGTATATCACCTAATGTGATTAAATAATACCTCTGATGCTCGGTAGTCTCTGTTCTTGGTTCTTGATAACCAAATTCACCTTTTGTTGTTCTCATTCATGAAACTTTCAATATGATCCATGGATGTGCTCGTATGCTTCATTCATCCTCTCATCCCTCTCTCATGCATAATAATGAATGATTACATAGTCTATTTATAAGACAGATTGACCTAATCAAGTTTCACATAAAACAATGTTAACTCTAAGATCACAGGTTTACAACTTTACCTTGATCTCCTAGTCTATGTGTTTTAAATCAGTTAGACTGATTAAAGCACTTACATTCATGTTTCTTGTCCCTAAAGAAATGGTTTTAAAAACAAATCAAGATTCTATAAATAGAATAAGACTGTTTTATCTGACGTGGAAGTTAGATCCGCTTTTTGCGGGCTGCAACTGACTTTCGGTTTCTGATGGTCGGTTATGCTCTGAAATCAGTTGACTGTCTTTCGGGTTCCTTGCTTGAACTGTTCTCTCGGTTCGCTCTTTGACTGTTCTCTCGGTTTGCACTATGACCTGCTTGTCGGGTTCCACTTTCGGGTTCCTCTTTATCCTTTCTATTTTGCAATCTCAGTTTACACATAAAATTGTGTCGTCGATTTTCTTTGTACTTAGCAGTTTTCGGTGATCTCTTATATCTGCATTTTCGGTTTGCTCTTTGTCCTGTCTTTCAATGTATGCTTACCGAAAGTGTTGTTTGGATACTAATGGCAAAATAATGTCATCACATGTTCATTGTTTCATCGATGAAGATCCATCGGAGTAGCTACAAATGTCGTTGTAAGGAAAAAATGGTATTCTGATGGATCAAGTTACCCTCATGGGTGGCATCGGTGAGAGTCTCGTCGATATGCAGTTTGGGTAGCTACAATGGGCGAAGTTTTTGGCAAGACGCCTTTGGGTCTTGTCGAAAAGGCCACTCTTCAAGTTTTATATCGGCAAAGTCTTACTGAAATGAGCATGTGTAGTTCATATGGGCGAAGGAAACAAGCATCGGCAAGACAGCAGATGGGTCTCCCCGATGAGATCCATCGGGGAAACAACAATAATCGGGGCAGGTTTAATTCTCCCTCCCATCAGCGAGGTTTCACCGACGGGATTTTCCATCGGTGTATGTCTTTCCAAAGTATTTATTCATCAGTGTAGCTTGAGTCATCGACGACAGATTCAAAGCATGGTCCAACAGTGTAGGTCACCCCAATGGGGTTTGCATCGGCAAAGGTTTTGTCGATATCCAAAGGCAAGGCAGTTCATCGGGGAAACTTTGGTTAACGATAGGGACAAAATTACTAGGCCCCATGGGCATTGTTACACCGATGAATCCTATCGAGGGAACATGCCTAGGGTCTCACTGAAATCTTTTGAATGCCAATAATGCAAGGTTGTCGTCGGCAAGATTTTTTGTGGTTTCCCCAATGTTCGATGGCTTTCCACCACAACTCGATCCACTCAATTTTGGAGGTTGGTTATCGGGGGACTTTCCCAAATGATCAAAACGGTCATTTCGAGCGCCAAGGAACATAAAGGACTCGACAGGAGAGCTCTCGTCGATGAAGATCAAACAACAAAGGTTGATCAAATTAATTGCTCCACGACTACATTCAGCTACCTTTTGCTTCTGTCAACTTTCCATTGGAATCAGTTGTCGATTCATTCAAGCGGTGCCATTACTTTTGCATGCTCTTGGTCAATTCCTCCAACCATCTGGTGTTCATTTATGATTGTTGGTGGTCTTCTGGCGGTTCCATGCCTATTGATTGTAGATTATTCTTGAAGCCCTGTTTCTACGCCATCAGAGATTTGATCATGTACTTGCAGAGGGATGGGTCACTCTTTTGTTGTAGGGGCATTCATTATTCCTTTTTCCTGTCACTTTTGAATTCTCTACTTGCAAGGATCAGATTTTCTTCTAATCTGATCTCTTATTGTAACTCAACCTTGAGTCGGGGTTATAAACTCCAGTATCTAATCAGAGTTATGCCTGAACTCTAAAGGCAATCTTGTAGATATTTTTTGGGTTCTTCTCTGGTTTTGCAATTGTTGATGTATGTAGCATCGGTCAGATAAATAAAACTAACTATAATGATTATTATGAGAAATGATTTATTACATATACATATATATATAATAATTGATATTATTATATATATATATATATATATAAAGTTAATCTATATTTATTCTTAAAATGACTATATAGTAAATAAATTAGATTAAAGAATAGACATGTCCCTAGATTAAAGAATAGACATGTCCCATGAAGGGAAATGTCTCTTCTTGTCTTTGCCATGTATATATACAAGAGATCGATGCATTTGGAAAACACATACTTTTAAAAGCAGTGAGATTACATTTGATATTGATTTCTGAAAACTCAACATTGTATCAGAGCAAAGCCTGGGAATAAAGATGTTGAAGAATATTTTCAAATAAAAGAAAATACAATTGCATTTTTTATCAATATCAGAATCCAAAAATTAAGCGATTGCCACACATATTTTCAGTGGGAATAACCGCCGCCTTCTATCTTTCATAAACAATGAAGAGGAAGATTTATATTCCAACTACGGTCATCTAAATGAAGATGGATTTCCAGAATGGATATTAGCTGGAGACCGCAAACTATTGCAATCGTCAAGACCTTCCAGCCAAGCGAACGTGGTCGTAGCCCAAGACGGTTATGGAAATTACCGAACAATTGCGCAATCAATTAACGATGTCCCTCAAAAAAGAGCGGCAAGAGATACACCATCTATATTAAGGCGGATACGTACAAGGAAAACATCGACATATCAAAGAAGATAACAAATTTAATCTTGGTTGGCGACGACAAAGATAAAATAGTGGTGACTAGAAGCAAGAGTGTCCAAGGCGGCACTACCTTCAAATCTGCAAAAGTTGGTGTTTCTGGTAACAGATTCATTGTGAGAGATATGACGTTCCGGAACATGGCGGTGGTGGTGAATCACCAAGCCGTTGCACTTCAAGTTGGGTCAGACTTGTTGACGAGTAGTATGGAGGAGGATCACGATCATGCCGACCAGGCGATGTCTTATGACAAATAGTAATGAGTTGCAGGGACTCTCGAGCACAACGAGACAATGATTGCCAAATTGGCTCAAGTCATTGAAAGGCTGTGGTGCAGAGTGCGGGATGCAAAGGAACACTGAGTTAGAAGTAGCAGGAGCCATAGTCGTTGTCACGGTCGAGGCATATGTTGATTCTGAGGTCATCAGAATGTGTGATCCAAGTCTGGTCTGTAGAGATCAAGAAATTCGGCAGTGTCACTGTTATAAACTGCGCCAATGTGCTCAAGAAAAGAATCAGAGTCTGGTAACCCACTATACTCACGTACTAAGCGATGGAATTGTAGAGGAATGGTTAATAAATTATGAAGGCGTCGAAGGTGGTATATTGAACACTCAAGATTTCGTAGCATCCATAATATATGTTGAAGACAATCGCTAATATGATTTGAGCAGATAAAAGGGTTGTGCCATCTGTGCACACATTGTTCGTAGCCATTTTTTTAATTCTTAATTTGTTGGACGACACCTGGCTTCGACTTGATTATTGTGCCATGCAAATATCATATTCCAGAAACTTGTTGACGAACAAAAAGTGAAGTTGACTCCAATCGATTTGGATGGAGTGTTTGTTGGCACTGATTTCTCATAGAGTGAAAACTGACATGTGGTCTCTCTTGAAATTCTCAAAAATCTTTGATTTCTATTGAGCTTTCAATTCAAGATTTTTGGAAGTCGCGGAAGTGGTGGTAATTTCTAGTAGTGGAGACACTTTTGGGAAAGACGACATAAATGGGTTTAGTGCCTCTATTCACAATAATTACTGTTGAACCACCACGACAAGTATAAGGAGTGATTAAAGTTAGAATTTGATATTTCATAAATAATTTGGAGCTTGTCGGAATTGAAGAATGTGTGGGTCTTTTCTGCCATGGATGTTAATGGAAACAAAGGAAGCGGTTGTCTGAGTTTGTGTGGGTCATGAGTTGCATTGAACGTATTTGGAGCTTGTGTAGTGAAGCTAGATTGGTCATCCAAGCAACCTATGTTGCTCAGGATTATTCCGAATACTCTTTCGACCTTTTGTTGTTGTGTTTTGATGAATTCCTAGAAAGAGACACCTGTACGTGTTGATTGCTTCTGAAAGTTGGATGCCATTTGGAATCTTGCATCGACGTAAGGAGAAAATATTTCTAATATGGATATGTTAAAATGACGTCCATTGGTTGAACCTATTATTTAAGATAAATATTTCATATTGAACTTTGTCTTGGAGAGAAATTGTTTATCATTGTCTCAAGTTCAAGGGAAACATAATTTGGAGCGGGCAATTATAACCTTGTGTGAAACTTTCATACCACAAAAGTCTGACAATGAATGATTGTTGATGAAAGGAGTATCAACTCATCAATAATCCATTAGTGACCAAGTTACAATACAAAATACCATATACAACATAGAGTGCTATTACATTTGCAGCTATCCTAAAACTTAATCATTCTGATTTAGAAGGGTAGGCCATATCGAGATGGTTTCCCTAGTGACCAAGAAACTATAAGAAGCCAAAGGATTGCAATTCAATTGATGTAGTTCCATATATGTGGGCTAGAAGGTTTTTTTATGCAGATATCTAGGTCATGATATTCCTAGATAGATGGATAAGTTGTTGGATCAAAGGGCATTCAAGAAAAGAGCTTAGGGCCCGTTTGGCAGCAGGAATTGGACCGGAATTGGCATTATCTAATTCTGGATAATGCCAAATTCCATGTTTGGGTCCTTGGAAAAAAATGGAATTGGAATTCCGAAATTCTCATTTTGCCCCCAAAATGGTAATATCATCTTCCACCTAAATAGGTGGAATTGGAATCAGTTTTTACAAAAGCAAATTTAATATTTCGAGGGATCCATAACTATAAAGATGTATATTATATTGCTATAAGGATGTATATATATACATGTGTGTATATACACATGTGTGTATATACATGTGTGTATATATACACATGTGTGTGTATATACATACATGTATGTGTGTATATACACATATGTGTATATATACATACATGTATGTGTATATATACACACACATGTATGGTGTGTGTATATGTGTGTATATACACACGTGTGTATATGTCTATATATACACATGTATGGTGTGTGTATATATATACACAAATGTGTGTGTATATATATACACATGTGTGTGTATACATGGATCCACACTTGTATGTGTATATGTATGGTGTGTATATGTGTGTGTATGTGTGTATATATACACGTGTATATGTGTGTATATATACATAAATGTGTATATATGTGTATAGACACATGTGTGTATGTGTGTATATATATACACATGTGCGTATATGTGTATACATGGATACACACTTGTATGTGTATATACACACGTGTGTATACACACACATGTATGTGTGTAAACACACGTGTGTGTGTAAACACACGTGTGTGTGTAAACACACGTGTGTGTGTAAACACACGTGTGTATGTGTGTGTGTACACAAATGTGTGTGTATGTGTGTATATGTGTATACATGTGTGTATATACACACATGTATACACATGTGTATATACACACATGTATATATACATGTGTATATACACACACATGTATGTATGTATGTATGTATATATATGTGTGCATGTGTGTATATACACACTGTATTCAAAGAAATTAAAAAATAAAGAATTAAAATTCCTTATGCATCTTCTCATTCATCTTCCAGGTGAACCAAACAGGTCAGACCATATTCCAGATTTCATTTTGAGGATAAGCATCTTCCTGAATATGCAGCATCTTCCTGAATTGACCATATCCAGGATATAGTATTCCAGTACCCAAACGGGCATGCAGACTAAAGAACAAAGACATGACTTTTTCGCAAAAGGTTGATATTAGATTCAGAGGGAGTCAGATAGTTCATCTAAAAGCAACCTTGGACGAGGAGGTCAGGAGGTTGTTGCAAGACCTCAAAATTTAAAGGGAGCATCTAGAGGATCTTATTCACTCTAATCTCCAAGGAATTTGGTTATATTGGTTCAGAGGGAGTCAACAGTGGAGATGGTTTTTACAATCAGAGGACTATGGTAGGACTATGGCTGAAATGCCTTTATGCTAACTCCTACGTCATGATATTCCTGGTTGACTTGGGGTTCACCAAGAGTGATGCAAACTATATAAGAGATATAGTACATAAGTATGCTATTCAAGGTACCTTATCACTACAGAACAGATGGATGATATTCTCACCAAGTTTCTTGTTAGAGAGAAGGTTGTGTACTTTCAAGATAAACGTGGTATATTAGAGAATGAAGCCTTAGATGAAAAGGAGTTTCAACATCTGTGATCTACTATTTGTATGTTATTGCATTCTTCTCTTTGAGAGAGAAGTCTAAGGTGAAAGCCCTTGTTTCCACCCTCTGGGATGAGCCATGGTGGATCCACCCTCTGGGATGAGTCAAGGTGGATGTCATATGTGTGACTCCGTGACTTTATGGGCCCACCCATCCTGTGTACATTTCTAAAAGGTGACGACTTTTTGGTTAATGAACACTTGTATTTAACATTATAAGGTGACGATCTTGTAATGTCAATATCATGCTGACTTGGTATCATCTTGATTCATGGATGTGTCATGATTCGCTATGGTAGACATTATGTGATGTAATGTCAATGCACATACCATAATAGGGGTATATAAGGAGAATGTAATGTTCTCAAGCATATTATATCCTTCATATCACGAGTTAGGTGATATGTAAATTGGGTATCACGTGTTAGGTGATTCCTCATATCACGTGTTAGGTGATA
>MU227655.1:273903-292026 GCA_018584345.1 Thuja plicata
CCCATGAAGGGACATGTCTCTTCTTGTCTTTGCCATGTATATATACAAGAGATCGATGCATTTGGAAAACACATACTTTTAAAAGCAGTGAGATTACATTTGATATTGATTTCTGAAAACTCAACAGCAGTGGCTATGCTCTACAATTGTAATTTCATTTTGCCTTGTGTTAATGAAAATCTTTGTTTTGCCTCTTCTTACATTCAACTACTTAGTGCATTTCTTTGCCTTGTGTTGAATGAGTTCCTTTCCTATTTTTAGCTTATATGTTGTATTAGACCTTCTTAGTAGTTGTTGTCTTGCGAATGTCTTTCCTTGCAACACCTCTTAAGTTGTAATCTTCATGTTTGTTCTTGGATAGAATTAGACTTAAGAACTGTGTATGTTGAGTTTTTTATTGGTATTAAGTGCAGTCATAGGAAGGGATCAACCACAGTTTCAATCCTGTGCATCACCTCATTTCCCTTTCAGCATATCTTTCTCCCTTTTCCCTCAAAAGCTTCGTTTAGGTGCACCCTGATTGTAAGGAAGCCAACCTTCTCCGGAGATTCAACCTTGCGTCACATCCCACACTTGGAAGTTGTTTCCATGTTTCACAAGGTTGTTTGGGTCACTAACAATCACCTAAACAAGGGTGCAAACTTTTGTGACAACAGTTACCTTGACCGATAATTTCTTTTGAGTTACCTTCCAGCAGGGATAATAAAGATTTATGGCCTCAGTCTAATGTTTGATATGTCCATATCGTGGAGTCGAATGATTTAACATTCGCAAAACTATATTGAAATCTTTTTCCATTTGGAATATGTCAGCTGATTAAATAAATTAAGAACTCTATATTAGTTGCCAGAACATATAAAGGTTGCGGATAGCAGCACTTATATGTAATGAGAGAGATATATCGTAAGTGCTGGTATAGTTTATTGCTGTGGAAAATATTCAGCAGGCAAAGGTTACATTTGTATATTTAATGAAGTTGTGACTAAGTATATCATCCCTTGATAATTCCAGTTCGGGGGTTTCCTCTTTTCTTCCATGCAGGCCGAATCTAATTGGAGAACAAAACCTTGCATGTGGTGTATATGGGTGCTTCTGTGAATGCATGGTTTCTTCTGTTAATGATTTTTTGAGATTGCGGCCCGTCTATGAGCTTGCGCTGGACCTTAAGGAAGGATGACTATTGTATGTACGATGCACTTGCTGCATTGCATCATCTTTTCCCTGCGTGAAGACATTAGTAGATGCTGAGTTGAGTTCTGCGGGCATTTCTGTTCACAGCATGACTTCGGTGTGTCTAAAGTCGAGTTCCAGTCAAGCCACTGCAAATAAGGAGACAGTCACCTATATTGCTGAAGCGCCTTTCAACGCTGAAGCAATAATATCGTCTGGCTAGCAGAACAAGTGTCTATTCTGCAATGACATCGTCTGAAGCCTGTATACAACAAGGCGTGAGGTACTCTGAAATTGTAGATTATAATGATATTCCTCTGTATTGACTATGAGTTGATTTTGTAATACTGCAAGAACATTTTCTGTAACTACGAGCTTCAGATCTTCATTCTAAAGTTTCTGGGTTCATTCATAGGCTTCCATCGTTGTGCTTATCATTTTTGTATTGGAAAAATCTCCATTCAATGTATCAAACTGCCAACTCTGCAATTTGACTATACAATAAACAGCAGTGGTGAATACTCAAAGTTCGGAAATAGATAGTTTATGCTGTGAAAAGTGTAGTTTCAGGTTTGGGTATTTTCAAAGGCCTTGATGAGCTCGAAAGGTACTGATAAATAACAAATACATCGCTTTGCCACCCACGAAGGATCATCCATGTTTTTGGCAGGATTTTGAAGCTTATCAATGGCAAAAACCAAAGACAGTTAAGGTTTTGTATATTGTCTGACTTGCCCTGCACCTCCCACATTCATTCAAACAATTCTCTTTGTACCAAAACAAAGTGAATACCACAGCTATGGTGAAATTGATGCAGGTGGCTGAATCATTACAGGGATCAGATTTCCATGTCATTCTCAAGCGGAATATGATGGTAATGGCTTGGATTCACCATTAATGCTCAATGATGACTTCTACAACTAGTCGACATGATTTGATCTAATACCACAATGATATTTTGTGTTGCACGTAAGGATTCGATGAGGAGAAATAAGTAAAATGATTATCCTAAGTTAATGCGGCTGCTAGAGTTTTTACTAAGTGCCTTAATGCTGTGTTAAAATTGATTTGCAGCAGATTTTGCATACCACTTTTGGCTCTGGACACTCAATCTTCCATCAATGCTGATGAACTCTACAACTACACCAAGGCAAAAGAACTTGCTCTTCATTAGAAATTGCAAAACTCGAAATCAAAATGGGGAAAGAAATGCATTAAAAAAACATTAAGTTCCCTCACTAGTGGCTTTTCGTGATTGAATCAAAAAGCAAAAATTGATAATGGAAGAAAATGTGTGATTAATTATTGATGAAAACTCCTAGCTTTTATTTTTTCTAACTTTCTAGCAATAGGAAGAAGTAAGGAGTTGAAGAATGGAGATTGCACTATGGGTAAATATGTAGCCACTTATATTTTATTTTCCAAATTTGTATCACACTCTTATTTCATAATTTAATATGCTTGATACTAACTCAGAATCAACATGGTACATACAATTCTCCTTGGTCTAAGATCACTTAACCCTAGCTCTAGCTAATAAATTAAGTTCAACAATTAATGACGACTGCTATAGGTTATTTCAATTATTTTTTTAACTTAAGGTATTTGCATGCCATTATTATTTAGTAATAAAAGTTTTTCTTTGAGGGCGTGCATCTTGGTGTCAAGGGATCAAACTGCATTACATATTTCAATATTGGATTGCCATTCTGATATTTGATCTTTATTGAAGTATTTATTGGTCATCATTCTTATTCAGTAATCGTCGATGTTGATGTTTTGGATGTCATGTTCATTCAGTTATATAAGATATTTCATTATTGTGTTTTTATTTTTAGCATGAAATATTTATAAACACTAATACCAAAAAGACCAACCCATCCCCAACTTAAGAGACTTGAGCAAAACTGTAAATTTTCTGCTCATCAAGCTCAATGAAATCGTGAGTGAAATCACCAGCCTTATCCTAAATGAACAATATCACACGTAATCATTGCCCTAAATCATTACATGAAACATATTATCAATCATCTAGATAACACAAGCCATATCTCAGACTAAGTTAACAAACTCGCCAAAACTGTTAATCATAATCCTCATTGAAAATGTTGCGAACAGGTAAAATGTGTATTTACCACCACAAGAGCAAACATTGATTAACACTCAAAGTCTGTTATTATGATTCCGTATCGGGTAAAACATAAATTAGCCACACCAAGCAGTCTTTTGCAGAGTGAGATATAATTAATCCCGACTATAAAGATAATCATTTTAAGATTTCTAATAGTGGATAATAGATTATTACTTGAGCTGGTGTTTGCATAATTTTGTCGAACCCCACCAAAAGTGTTTTCTACAAAACTGTATTCGTATTTATTAACACAACGAACGAAGACATTCTATGAAATTAAAAAGAAAGAAATCATTGTAAGAATTAATCGTTCCAAGTCGCTCTAAATGCTTCACGCACATAAGAATTGATTCACATGAAGCCCCCAAATCTATAATAAGTGAAAATTAAATTGTAAAGACATATTTCAATACAGCCGAATGTTGTGGTTTAAATGTATACCTCTTCGCGCTCTCGTTTACGTTTCTCTTGAGCGCTCATGCCATTTTTACTGCTAGCCCACCCGTTATCCATATTCACAAACAGCCTTCGCCTGGCGTTTCAATTAATTTACCTTGCCTGCAAATTGAAGCATCACAATAAAGTAAGAAAAATGCCCTACGAATTACACGCTTCCTACAGAAATCGAAAGTTAAAGATACAAAATGAATCTAACCTGACTTTAAGGCTTCTGACACTGAAGAAGAACCTATAACATTCTTCAAAAGAGAACCTAACTCCTAGAACCTAATTCAAAAATTTATAACACGCGCAGTGGAATCCAAATTTTAACGCCAAAATAGAAGAGGAAAACGCCAAACTATATGTTCGGCAGGCTGAGCATAAAACATATATTGCTTGAGTTCACAAGATCCAAGATTCAAAGGGCGAACACAGAAGTGAGGCCGGCCCTCAAACTAAACCCACGCTATAGATCACGGGATTCAAAGACAGAATGTCATGTACAACTAATGGCAGCAACGAGAATTGAACCCCCCACCGCATCGAATACAAGACACAAGAAATTCGACTTCGCACTAAAAACAATAAAAAGAGAAGTATCGCATTGGAATGTTTACCAAGACTTTACCTCGGAAATTAAAAGGAAGAAGTGCAAATCTGAAATTTGGTGAGTATTTCAGATTATTGAGACGAGCATTCGATTGACTATATGTAAACGATAACCTAATCACGTGGCTTGCCGGTCGGCGGAGATAACCGGACGGTAACAATGATTTTTAGCGTACCCGACAATCTCAATTCACATATCTCCCAACAAATGAAAATTGCATAATGACCTGATTTGGAACTTTGCTTGTTTATGCTACGTGCCTTGTGATCTATTTTTTCGCCTATAGGTATTAGTATGGGAATTGCTCGTCGGGAAATTGTCAACTATTCGGAAATGTGCTTCATGGTGGGTTTGTCCTGGCAACAGAAATTGTCAACCATTCAAAATAGATGTGTGTCATTGTGTTTTCTTCTTGGCGGTGACGCGTGTTCTGATGTGTTGCGGTGGCGAAGGGGTTGTTGTCTTTTGGTATTACGGCGGTCAGTTCATTGCAATTTTGCATTGAATGAGTTTTAATGCATTTATTTCATCTTCGGTTGGGATGGCAAGTGATATATGCATTAATGGTTTTCATTTGTGGTATTTGCAAAGAGTTGTTTCCCTTGTTTTTGGTGGCTTTTGTGTGCATTTAGAAGGAAGAATCAAAGGGTTGGGTTTGTGTTGGTTGTCCATCTTCAGTGAAGTTGTAGGTCGAGGTAACTCTGAACTGTTTATATTTGCTTTAAAAATTCTTTCGTTGAGAATGTAATGTTTTCTATTTTTTGAAAGTGCAAATGGTGTTGTGGTATTTGCAAAGTGTTGTTCTTGTTGTTTGTGGTGGCTTTTTGTTTTTGGGTAGGGTTTAGGCTAGCTAGCATTTATGTTGTGGGTTATCAATTTGTATCACATCATTTCGATCACAGAAACATGCGTTTAAGTTTGTGTTGTATTTGTATGTTGTGTGTTGTGGGTTTCTTTTATCTTCATAGAATGTAAATTTCATTCAATGTTTTCTATTGGTTGTCGATCATCGACCAAGTTGCAGGTCAAGGTAATTGTGAATTGTTTAAATTTGTTTTAAAATTTCTTTTGCTTCGAATGTTATATTTTCTGGTTTTTAAAAGTGCAAATGGTGGGTTTGTTCTTGGATTCTTGGTTTTCATTTCGAGTATTTGCAAAGAGTTGTTTCTATTGTCCATGGTGACTTATGTATGCCATCATTTCAATCACAAAAACATGCATTTAACTTTGCGTCTGTATTTGTTTACTAAAAATGTTTTCCATTCAAATGTAGTGTTTTTTATTTTTTGAAAGTGCAAATGGCGTGTTTGTTCTTGGTTTTCAGTTTACCGATGTGGGTTTTCGATTTGCATTACATCATTTTGATCGGAGAAACATGCATTTAAGTTTCCATTTGTGCTTGTTTACTAAAACATCCTTTCCATTCAAATATAATGTTTTATGTTTATTGAAAGTGCAAATGGTGGGTTTGTTCTTGCTTTTCAGTTTACTGGGTTTATCTAAAATGATTTTGTTCTAGCTAGGGTTTATGGTGTGGGTTTTCAATTTGCATTACATCATTTTGATTATAGAAACATGCATTTAAGTTTGTGTTTGTTTTTGTTTACCAAAAATCCTTTCGGTTCGAGTATAATGCTCTATATTTTTTTAAGGTGCAAATGGTGGGTTTGTTTTTAAATTTGTTAAATCAATTGTGTCGTGGTGGCCATTTTTTTTTGCTTCCAGTTGGGTTTATGTTGTGTGTAGTGGGTTTGTTCTATCTTCATAAAATGTAAATTGTATTTAATTTTTTTATGAATAGTTTGAATGATTTTTGGGTTCTTAGTTTTCATTTGTGGTATTTGCAAAGAGTTGTTTTCGTTGTTTGGGGTGGCTTCTATTTGCATTTGGTAGGAAGATGTGTTTGTTTATTGGGTTTATGTAAAATGTTTTTGTTCTCGTTGGGGTTTACGGTACTTACAGTTTATGGTGTGGGTATTTTATTTGCATTAATATTATTTCGATTACAGAAACAAGCATTTAAGTCTGTGTTTCTCTTTGTTCTGATGAATAGCTTAAATTTGGTTAGAATTTTGTCATTACAATGGGCATTGCTTGATGGGAAACTATCAATCATCTGCAAAATATGTCCATGCAATTTTTTTAATTGTGGGTGCAGTTTGTGATATTTACGGTTTATACTGTGGGTTTACATAATTTAAGTGTGTCTTTGTGTTTGCTTATTGGGATTATTCGTTGATAGGCATTAATATGGGAATTGCTCGCCAGGAAATTGTCAGCCATCCAGAAAATGTGCTCAGCGATGGGTTTTTTCAGTGCCCGGAGATAAAATTTGTCAGCCAACCAGAAAATATATTTGTCGTCATGTTTTCCTCTTGGCGGCGATGCATATTCCAATGTGTTGTGGTGGCAAAGAGTTTGTTGGATTTTGGTACTACAGGCAACCATTTGATTGCAATTTTGCATTGAATGAATTTCAATGTCGCTTACTTTGTCATGGGTTGTGTTCATGGTGTGGGTTTGCATCCATTTAAGTCAGCTTTTGTGTTTTTTTTTTATTTGATAAGATTCAATTTAATTTTGAACCCAGTAAACATACATAAATACAGACTTAAATGCATGTTTCTATAATCAAAATGAAGTAAAGCAAATAGAAAACTCATAGCATAAACCCTATTGAGAGCAAAAAAACTAAAATATAAAACAAATTTTGTGATATCAATGATCAAAGCACTGTCCTAATGGCACAAAATCCTACACTTGATCACTTCGTGTTCTATGCACTTTTCTCATCCTACAACTGACATGAAAATTTTGATAAGATTAAATTTAATTTGTAGATGCAGACTTAAATGCATTTTCTCTAACCAGAATGAAGTGATGCAAATAAAAAACTCATAGCATAAACCCTACTGAGAGCAAAAAAAATTGGATTAACCCAGTAAACAAAAACAAACGCAAAGTTAATTGCATGTTTTTATAGTCATAATTAAGTGAGTGAGTAGCATATTATATCATGCTCTTAGTATGTGAAATAATCCCACCTGAAGACAAAGACGACTTAGTTGTAGGCAAACCAAGGTTACATTGATGTGTGTGTGTATACATGCTTATAAATATGTATATTTTTAATGTGTGTGCATATATATACATATACATACATGTGTGTGTGTGTGTGTGTGCGTGCGCACGCGCGCACACAAAGAGATATGTGTGTGTGTATACACACACATACATATACAAATTTATGTATATATACATACACAAATTTGTATATGTGTGTGTGTATATATACACACACAAATTTGTGCATGTGTGTGTGTGTGTGAATATTGTACCTGCAAGTTGCAACACAACACTTCAATATGTCATTGCATCAATGGTTAGAAATCAATGAAGAGCATAAGGAAACCATGAAAATTAATATATTGCTTCTTATCTAAGAAGAGTATGATTTAATCTATAATTGCCCTCAAATTATGCATTAAATCAGTGACACATTCACTCTTAGAATGGAAGATTCATTGAGAAAATAAAACTAGTTAATATGCAATTCATGCTTAAAAGATGCAAGGATTCAATTGAAGCACAAATGAAGATTATCTAATTAGCTACGTGAGATTATGAAACAAAATGACAGCATAAGGATGCATTAAACTTTCTAAAATCAAGGGCCCATTGAGCTCAAAATTCAATCCTTTTATGGAAGAATTTGAGAAATGAGTTGTTGAGATCAAATTGTGAGGAGAGGTGAGGATTGAATCTTTGGTGATCCATGTGAGTGAACTCTCATTGGTTCGTGGATTGACTTTCCATGTGCAATTGATGAGTTGTAATTAGAGATTTTATTTAATTCCTTTTAATTAATTACTTTAGCCAAGGATTCAATTGTGTTTATTTGATTTAAATATGCCAAGGTAATTAATGTGAGTTAGTGATGAAATCACTTTGATTTTAGGATATTAAATTGATTTTGATTAATTATGTCAATAATCGAATAGTTGGATTGACATAATTAGGGGTATGATCACATTTAGGGCAAATAGGGTCTCTAGTTAGAGTAGACCAAAATAGGGTGGTTACATTTGCCCCTCTTTGAATTGATGTGAGAGCAGCGTATTGATTCAAAGAATATCTGATGTTGACTTCAAAAAGTTTGAGAATTTTTCCCTTGATTGAATGAAATAGAGCTGATGAGATCAGTCTCGAACTTGATTGAACTAAGACTAATAGTATCGAATTTGAACTTGATCAAACAAAGATCGACTAGACAAAGATCGAAAGATACCAACTCTAAAGTTGATAGAAAAAGAATTGATAATACTGACTCTGAACTTGATCGAACGAAGGTCAGTACCAAGCGGCTAAGAGTTGTGAGGTATCAATTCTAAACTTGATTGAATGAGAATTGGCAATACTGTCTCTGAACTTGATCGAACGAAGGTCAGTACAAAGTTGTTGAGAGATTGATAAAGATCTGAGCAATTATAGGCATGGGTATCTGACTTGTTTAGCATTGAAGTCTTCTATCCAACAGTCTCAACTTGATCAAAGGAAATTGTCATGCCCCTAGTCTTTTGATGATGAAGTCAGTTTTGTTATTTGAGAAAGAATTTAATTGATTTTAGTGTGAACATGCCCCCTTGGGGATGAAATCGAAGGAAATAGAATAAAATCCCTCTTTAGAATGACACGTCAATGGAACAGGTCGATTGGATCAATGAAGAATCAATTAGAAGACAAAATGAAGCGAACGTGTGTTAAGAGAAAACACAATTTTACCAAGATGACTACTTGAAAATATTAATTTTGAGCCTAATAAAATGATGTACGACCAAGTTTTTGATGTTTGATGTGCAATTTGTTGATAGAGAACCATGAAAAATTGATTTTGTAAAGCTTGCCAATCATTTTCTGAATATATAGAGCAATTTTGCATTTGTTGGAGACTATCGCTAAATTTTTAATGTGATGTTGAAAACATTGTCCTTTGTGTTTGATTTCATTCCTGATTGATCTGAGAAGAACAAAGTAGAAATTTGATAGTCCGAGAAGGGTTCTAGAGCTTCTGTTGAGCTCAAAAAGGTCAATATAAGTCTCAAAAATCATTTTTTTACACCACTTTCATCATTGGTAAATCTTGAGCTCTACAGAGAAGATGGTGGTCCACGTGGAGAGACATCGATTTGAGCTAGCATGTCATCATGAGTGTCTGGCCCACTACGCACAGCCGGTGAGTACATTGAAACCTATCTTTTTACATTTTTTATTTTTTTTATTTTGCACTTTTTGCAGTAGTTAGAAGCAATTTAGTTCTGATTCACATTTAGGGTTTCTGATTGCATCATGTCAATCCTGTGTCGCATCTAGTAATCTTGCAAATTTCTGGATCGCATCTCATAAAAATAGGGTCACTTCACGTAGGGAGTTAGAGCATAGTTTTTAGTATTATTTTGTCATCCTATGAATTTCATCGCATCCTCTGAAAACATGGTCGCATTTAGAATCCTGCATCACATCTTGTCAAAACAGGATCGCTTCCCGATTTCCCTATCGCATCCTGTCAAAACAGGATCGCTTCCCGATTTCCCTATCACATCCTGTCAATTTGGGATCGCATATGGGATGCGAGCTCGTATCTGGGAAAAATAGAGTTGTTTTCAGTAAAAAGTGTTAGTTGTCCAATTTTGATTGTTTTTCCTCTTTTTTGAAGGCAAAAGACTTAGTTGTTAGATTTTCTGTGTAGTTGACTCAGCTAGGATACAGATGCAAGTTTGTAATTTGTGCTTGACATAATGATTTCCCTGTTGTGTCTTTCCAAGGACCTCAACATGCATGAGTCCTTGCCTTATCGCGCTCCTTGACTGATGCGGAGCTACAGATTATTGGACGTCTCGGTTTATCATCTTTGATAGATTTACCTGATATTAGGGTAAATCATGGGTTGTTGACTGCTCTTACTAAGAGATGACACTCAGAGCACAACACCTTCCATCTCCCGACTGGCAAGATGACAGTCACCCCGGAGGATGTGTGGCATATCCTATGCATTTCTGTGATGGGACGGGAGGTTTGATTTGAGTCACGCTCTACTGTAGCGATTGCAGCTGCACAGAGATTCTTTGCAGATTCTTCTATAGTACAAAGATACTTGACCTGGGATTACATGCTGATCACTATGAGCGGTTGCCCATTTTTCTTGCCGGTTTGATAGGAGGTATCCTTATGCCAGACCGAGGACAACATGAGTTTATGTGGGTGGATACATTAGAGCAGATGATTGCTTCCACATGCAGATTTGGCACACATGTATAGAGAGTTCCATGAGATTATTTACGAGTATTCACAGAGTATGACTGTTGGGATTCTAATTTTACAGATCTAGGCCTAGGAGCACATCCTAGTGACACGGTCGATTATGGACAGGAAACGAGCACCAGAGGAGCCTTATGTTTACATGTATTCCAATTATATCCAGCAGCCCCATCTGGGTAAGATGTAATATTGGCGTCGAGTCCTCGATATTGTCATAGTGGTCAAGAGGAGACCATATCTAGATTGTGAGGAGTGGACCTCTGATAGGTGACATATGCCTTATTTATTTCAAAGCAGGTACCCGATCAGTCAGACACGATATATTGTTGAGAGATTCATTGTCATACGCGTCCTCAGACAGTATGACCGGGTATAGGGTATGTCTCAGGATCTGATTGCATATGTGTGTATTTGTGATGAGGAGGCACAATGGGGTGCCCACCTAGCATATGAAACTGCATAGTTAGAGATCATTTAGATTGTGGTAATAGGTTGGGATTATCTCATTAATGTTACCGATGTTGGGTGCACAGATGCTTATCTTGCTCATCTTCTTCAGTATCTATTTTCCTAGTTTTACAGCATCTGATGAGATAACACCTCGCATTGAGGATGCTTTAGATTATGATCCTGCTGATTATGGACCAATGAGAGACAGTTGTAGAGAAAAAAGAGGTGGTGGGAGAGAGGACAGATGCCCTCCTACGGACAGAGGTCAGATACATGGTCGTGATGACCGGGGTAATGATGGTGATGACACGGGTGTTGGTGGTGTTGGTGCGGAGGGCAGACGTACTTGTTTAAGGTTTGTGCCTCCATGTATGGATCCAGGTCCACTACTAACAAGACAACAACAACAGAGATCTTCAAGTCAGAGACCTAGTGGGGGAGGTGAACCTCTAGGACATGATCCTCTAAGAGATACAGGTAGAGATACATGCAGGGACGAAGATCCAATGTCACAGTACCAAAGGGAGAGAGAGCAGCTCAAGGCTCAGATTACTACTCTAGAGACATCGCTGGCATATAAGGACAAACAACTTGATTTCATGAGATTAGAGAGGGATATACAGGCACACACGACCACACACCAGGGTCAAAGAGTCACATAATACTTTGCCTTGTATTGTGCTATAGTTCCATAGGCACAAAGAGCACCCTTATATTCCACAATAGACCAACAGTCATAGGGAGCTATGCCTCCACCATCTCATCATCCATGAGCATATGCACCACCTCCTCCTTCTGATCAGGGAGAGGGTGGCAGTCAGACATGACTTTTGCGATTATATTTGAGATTTTTGTATATTGATCCTTTTGTGATCATCCTTTGTACTTTCAGACCTTTGATACATTTGTATATGTTTTATCACCATCTCACTGATACTGTTGTAGACATTTCCACATTTTTGATCTAATAGTCACTAATATGCTCATTGATTCTATTTTGATGTATGTGATAGAAGATTAGATTGATGCACATTTGTTGATGTACTTGATCTTTACGATGATTTAGAATAGATTCATGTGATGACATCATGTATGCTCTTTGATTTTTCCTGATATATAGATGTGTTAGATGATTCTATATGAATATGCATATGTATGTTTTTGAGATTTTTTGTATGCAAATATATGTATGGATGCACTTAGGATGTAAAAAAATGCAACACTTGAATGCTTTGTTTTTGTATTTTATCTTTCCCATTATGACTACAATGGATATGTAACGACATGAATATATCACTAACATAGATTAAGTAGTCAAACCAGGAAATCATTTTGAGCTCAAGTCCTTATGTTGTTTAAAATGAATCATGCAATCTTAAGTGCAACTAAATGCAGACTTCTAGGACTGTCACTGATCTTTTTACATTTTAGCATTTTATCATCATAGGGCGTTTGTGCAATGGACATCATCAGATAGTACAGCTGTCACTGATACCAAGAAAGTATCATGAAAGTATGAATACCATTTTTATTGGATGTAATGTTGAAAATAAACCTAAGCATCAAGGCATAGAGGCCAGGATGACTTGTCAGTTATCGCCTTTTTATTTAAGAATCATCTTTTGTTTGTGTGTAATGTATGATATGTAGCCCACAATGACCTTCAATATTCATATCCTTGGGTACTTACTATGTTGTACACTGTACTTAGAAGTTGATTAGAAATAGATAAGGAAATTGGCTCAACCTCACCATAGCTTACACATAAAAAGGACCGAGATATATGCGGCTATCCACTCATGTTGGAAGCTTTTACCATAAACATCCAAATTAGGTGAAATTTATAGGAATATTGAAACAATCTCCACACACAGAAAACCAAGAAAACGTTATGCCCCATGTCCTTGAGACTCTTTGTCTTTTAATAGACGTCATGGAGTAACTCAGAAGACATAACAAGAAACAATTGATAATCAGACAAAGAAAATTCATAACTGTTTACATGCCCCTAGTTTGAAACATCATTGGAACATGAAAAGAGTCATAATCAAATCAAGATCGTTCTATATGTGCTTATGTGGTGTTGAGGAACACCGTTCATTCATTTTTCAATCATAGTAGAGAAATCATCAATTGCAACTTGTAATTAAGCAATGTATTTTTTATGTCTGAGTGAGTGAGATAATATGATCAATTGTAATCCAATGTAGTGTTGAGAAACACTTGTTGATTAAAGTGTTAAGAAACACTAGTATGATGTCAGTTACAAGTAGTTGGTGTTTAAGAAACACCTTCATTTTTTATAGTGATGTTTTGATTCAAATATTAAGAAATATTGTTTGTAGTGACAAACCTTCCTAGACACGGACCTAGGACAACCTAGCAACCAACAGACATTGACTGAACATGCTAGCAAAAATGCCCCCGGCGTAGAATGACTATCCCTAAGATGCAAATACAGACAAATCCCATGCAAGGATAGGACATTCATGAGGAATCCAGATTCACTTGATAGAAAAGATGTGATCGTGAAGGATTAGTGTCGTCAGTGCATTGATAGATGGAGCACGGAGTACAAGTGACAACTGTTTGCCAGGTTTTTGCCAAGGCACTTTTTTTGTTTTTCAATTTTTTTGTACTTTTTTCTCTCTTTTTTTGTTAGTATTGAGGCACCTGTTTGCCAGGTTTTCACTAAGAATACCTTTTTCAGGACTTTCTCCATTGTTTTTTATTTTTCTCTTTTCCACTGTTTTTGGCTTTCTTCAGGATCAATTTTGATTTTTTTGGTATTTTTTGAGAATCAATTTCACTGTACAATCCCTACGGCCAAATATCAAGCGTAGAATCGCTTCAAGTGGAGGGTATTAATAGGATCAAGAATGACATATCCCTCAAGTGTAGCTAACTGATAAGCTCTCGTCCCAAAAGTTGTTGTAATAACAAAAGGCCCCATCTAGTTGGGTTCAAACTTGCCTTTTTGTTCTCTGTTTGGCTGATTTTTAGGATTCTCTCTTAGAATGAGATCTCCCACTTGAAATTATCGTGGATTGACTTTTTTTTTGTACCCTTTAGACATCCTTTTTGGGTATACCTTGAGGTGATTGAATGCTTGTTGTTTGCGCTCATCTAACAGTTCTAGTTCCTGAACCCTATCAATGCGGTATTGTTCATCTGTGACAAGACCTTGGAGAGATACTTGCAAAGAAAGAATTTCTACCTCAATTGGTAGTACTGCTTCTACGTCGTAGACTAGAGAAAAAGGCGTGGCTCCTGTTGGTGTTCGAATACTTGTTCTATAGGCCCATAGTGCCAGATTTAATTGCAAATGCCAGTCTCTGCCAGACTTACTCACAATTCTATGTAGGATTTTTAAAATGTTCTTGTTTGAAGTCTCAGCTTTCTCATTACCTTGAGGATAATAGATTGAAGAACAATGCTGAGTGATATGAAACTATGTACAAAGGTCCTCGATATATTGATTCTTGAACTGCCCCCTATTATTTGTTACAATAGATGAGGGTATCCCATACCTACAAATGATGTAGTTCAAGATGAACATAGCAACTTGTTTCCAGTGGCTTTGATTAGTGGCACTGCTTCGACCCACTTTGTGAAATACTTAGTGGTCGTGATAATGTATTTGTGTCCACTTGAAGAATTAGGATAAATCTATCCAATAAGATCAAAGGCCCATTGCTGGAATGGCCAATGTGTTATAAATGGTATAAGTTCTTTGGCTTGAGCATGGATAAGGTTTCCATGTGTTTGACATTTGTGACATGCTTTAGCAAATTGCACAACATTTTTTCCATTGTAGGCCAATAGTATCAAACTCTTAAGAGTTTCTTAGCCAATGAAAAATCATTCAAGTGTGATCCACATACACCTTCATGGACCTCTTTTAATGCACGGTCAGACTCTTCTTATTCTAAACACCTAAGTGTCATTTCGTCAAAACCTCATCTATATAAGTTAGTAGTATTTAGGACATAGCGCGATGCTATCCTAATTAAGGCTCATTTTTCATTCCTGGATAAGCCATTAGGTAAGGTTTAATCTATAAGATAAACAATTATTTTGGCATATCAGGATTGGTCTTGGGCGTTTAAGGCACAAATAATTTTGGATTCAGGTGTATCAAATGCGGGAAAGGATAATTCTTCCACCAAGAAGTCATAGTGGAATTGGTGTTCCTCCAGTTGTAACATGGATGTTAGCATTGCCATAGCATCTGCAGCTCGATTTTATGTTCTAGGAATTTGTTGGAATGTGATGAAGATAAAGTATTTTTTAAAATCTTCCACCAGCTGTTTGTAAGGCATCAGCTTCTCATCTTTTGTTTGATATTCCCCATTTACTTGGTTGATAATGAGTTGAGAGTCACTATATACATGTAACTATTAGAGTAATCATCTTTTTACTTAATAATTGAATCACATTGGTTTAATTAATTAAGTTGTTTTATTACTCTTATTGCTTAAGATGTCTCTTAGGTGCATTATAATTAATATTTATATTAATTATTAATGTGAAACTTATCTTTTATTTCCTTTAGGATTTTGTTCACCTTTTTAAGGTCAAATTCGTAATTATTGTTTCATAACTTGGAATATAATTTTTCTCTCACCTTTTGAGTACTTTCTGAGTTCTACTTTTTCCTCCTTTCAGCTTCTCTCCTATAACAGGTTATTTGCATGCAGGTGTTCTTCGAGTTCTGTGGATTTATATTTCTCAAATCCTACATGGTATTAGAGTTGTACTGCTGCTGCCTGTTCTGGTGTTTTCTGAAGCAGTGATTTGAAGGAGAAAATCTCAACTTTTTTAGGGGTTTTTCTTCAATCTGAAAGTGAGTAATTTTTTTGGTTCATTTTGAGAACAAATGAACCTCACCATCATGCTTAGAAGGCTCGAGAAACTACATTTTCATATAAAGTTTGTCCCTTTTGGCTACAGTGACCTCTGGCAAAAAAAATTTCTCTTCCAGGATTACTTGGGCACAGTTTTCAAGAAAAAAAATTTAAAAAAACCAAAAACACTCAAGTTTTGGTGCAGGCAGTGCGCTTCACCACCGCGCCACCCCCACGCGGCCCATGCGCCACCCGCGCCTGACTCCTGGTCCGCACACCACCCCAGCGTCGTCGCGGTCGCTGCACCGCCCAACCGCCACTAGGGCGCCACCGTCGCCCGGCCAGAGCGCCACCTCTGCCGTTGTGCACCACCTGCCAGCTCTGTGCAGTGCTGATGTCACCCCTGCTTAGGTGACATCATTTCCCAGTAGGGTGATGTCATCCTTTTCCGGTGACTTTCAAATTTTTTTAAGCGTAATTTTTTTTCGGCAACCAGATTTTCTTTTTCGACGATGACATTAGCGACGGGCTGGTGACAGTCATACGGCCGTTAAATTTTTTGCATTGCCTCGTGAAAGCCATTTGGACATCAAATGTTTTCCAGTACCTGTGTTTTTTAAGTGAGTTGCTCATTTTGACCTACTGTCAATTTTTTGGTCATAACTTGAGCATATGATTTTATTTTTCAGAAAATGAGATATCGCTGGAAATCTCTTTCCGAGATGGAGACCACTATGTAGGTTTTGTATGCAAATTTGGGCATTTAAGTACCTGATTTCAGCATTGAAGTAGAGGCTTTAGTTTCCTCTCTCTCTGCATCTGGCGTCCAGGTTTTCTTCTTGTGTTTTGTGCTCTCTAAGTTATTTTTGATGTACAAGGAATAGTATACTACTTTGTGGGGGTGCATTTTACTTTCTGTAATTTACTTCAGAAAGACCTTTCTTCTTTTGTCTTATTTCTCTCAATGTTGGACCCTTTTGTGGCCCTACTAACACCACATAACTACCATACCTGGAAAGCACACATGACCAGGCTGCTTATGTCACATGGCTTATGGTCTTGTCTGGATGAGAATCAACCTATTCTTCAGTTTCCTTTTGAGATTATTCAGCATAGGAACAAAATGGATGAAGCCATGGGCTCAATTGCACTAAACATCTCTGACAATCTCTTGTTTCACTTGGAGGGTTTGAACACTCATCGGGCCATTTGGGGCAAGTTTGCATATTTATTTGGCACAGTGCATGAGTTCCGGGCACTACAACTTGATGCAGAGTTTACATGTTTGGCTCTTGTTGGTTTTCCCACTATTGAGGACTTCTTGATGAAGTTCGAGTCTCTACATTCAGTTTTGCAGGGATGTGGAAAAAACAAGATAGATGATGAGTGTATCTTTCTGATACTCTCAAAACTGTGAGGACAACATTAGATCTTTTCTTCTACTTTCTAGTCCATTATGGATGGTTTGGGTGCTAGGAATACCATGCCTTCCTTTGAGACCTTTTTTGATTTGTTGACATGGGAACATGCAAAGATCCAACAGATGGATGCTTCTGGCTCCACGAGCCAAGCATTGGTAGCTCAGTCTTCACAAGGGAAACCAAAATAGAAAGCCAAACAGAAGAAAGATTCAACAGGTAGTGAGTCTTCCTCCAAACCTGCACATAAAACTTATTCAAAACCTCCAGCTCACCCTTCCAAGGGTAAATCTTCTTCGAAGTCTGTTGAGTCTTCCTCCAAGACTAAGAAGAAAACAGGTGAAACCTGTAGTTTTTGTGGCAATGATGGACATCTCGTTTCTAGGTTTTGGAAACGTTTGGAGGCTTTAGAGGAAGCCATGCAGGAGCATCACATTTCTTCTCCTTAGTCCACATCCTCCCCTACAGGGAAAGGTCATGCTCTTACTGCATGAGCAACGACTTCTGGGCCTACTTGGATTTTGGATTTCGGTGCTTCTCACCACATGACTCACACTCAATAGTTGGTCACCTCACTTGATCCTTGTGCTACTTCACAAATTGTTTTTGATTAAGGTAAAAGCAGGTTTTGAAGGGAACCCCGAAACCCTTTAACAAAACAAAGAGAGGAAAGGCTAAAAAATCCCCACAAGCAACAGACTGACCCAAAGATGGGAACAATCAACAGAGGGTCAAAACCCA
>MU227655.1:326104-350860 GCA_018584345.1 Thuja plicata
TCTCCTTGTTGTTTTGGATCTTTGGTGCATGCTCCTAGTATTCGAATTATTCATGGTAAATCTTCGTTCTCCTGCTCATTGAATTAAACAACTTCCTGAGTCTCTTTATTTTGTTATTATTTTAACAGCCCTCCATGAGGTGTTTGAGACATAGTGCAGTCCAGGTTTTGTAACTAAAACAAGTGATATAAAGCAAACAAGGAAGAAGATCCTTTTTGAGGAAGTCCGAGTTATGTTTTGGACAAGGGTAATTCTAAGGACAAATGTTGATATAACTTGATCTCAAAGTGGTGATGATAAAAAGATAGGATTTGCCGAACTTTGCCTTGGACAAAGTCACTTTGATAAAGATGATGATGTTTGATATGATGAGATCAAGCTATTTCGAGTCTGAGCTTTCAAACGAACAATGTTTTTGACAATAATCGTGCTTTTACAGAGAAGGGATAATCTTTAATGTTTAGAGATTCACACAATGTTCTTCACATTTTCCTGGGATAGACACTAGTTTTGGACACCAAATGAAGAATTCTCTCAAGGTTTTTAGGTCAAAACAGGAATAATGTATCTCTGGTCAGTTGCGGTACAACTTCACCAATTGCGGTAAAGTAAATGGTCGATTGCGGTAGTTTATTACCGATTGCGATAATAAACACAATGATTACAGCAATAAACACGTCAATTGTGACAGACTTCCTTCAATTGTGGCACAATGCAGGCAATTGCGGTAAATGAGGAACAGTCTAAAAAAGACTAGAGGATAAGTATCACTGCTTGACAATTTTGTAATTTTTTTGGAACAATGCTTCTGATTTGCAAGACAGTTGACGTCGTCAACCCTAGACTTTAACACATTTTGACTCATTTTGACAGTTTGGATGTTTTGTTTTGTGTTTTCAGAAACTGATCAAAGAAACAAGCACAATAGACACTGTGTTTTGAAGAATGAAGTCTGAGATTGTGTATGTTCTACAACTTTTTCAATTTGCAAGGTTATCACGAGGTCTCAACAATGAACAATCAGATTAATCTAGGTCAACGGCTTCAAAATACAATGTTATAGGCCTAATACTTGAATGTCTGTTAGCTTACACAATAATTGTCGCGCTACTAGGACACGAAGGTCCAGGACGTAGGTGCCTGTGTTTTTGTCATTTCTAGGTATTATTGCCGTGAAGTGAAGATCTCTTTCACTACACAAATATCACGGGACACATATGTTGGGAATCTTGGGGGGAAATTCTACAACCCCTTGCACTATAATAAGGTACCTTTTCAGAGGTAAAACAGGTTGGCCTCTATTTAATCAAGGTTGTAGTAAGGGTTCGTGGTGTCTCTCCAATCGGTTTGTACGTGTGTGACTCACTTAAGAGCCTAGTTGATCACACTGGCTCCTTAGGGATATTCACCTGATCCAGACTATCACCAACATGCCTCGCCTGAGCTTGGCTAGATAAGATGAAACTTTGGTTCACGCCTTTTTTATATACCGATCACTGGACAAGCCTTTATAAAAAAGTATAAAGTTTTGTAATCTAACAGTTTGTGCAAGTGCACCCCAAAACTCAAGACACAAGGTAAATCGATTAAGCTCCAAAGTTTGAAATGTGAACTAAGCTACACCACCATGCAAGCACCAATGTTTAATTTTAATCCCAAAAAGTAGGTGTTGATTGCTTGTTCAATTTTAATGCACCAATTTGAGAGATTTTTTGCCTTTGTTCAATTTTAGCTCCCACGTCAATTTTAAGCCCAAATATGAAATGTGAGATGTGATATGTTTGGCAAGCACTGTTCTTTTTAAACCCAAATCAACAAGTGAATTCCTTTTCTTTGTTTAGACATTTTAGTATCAAAAAGAATTCTTGCAAAATGAGAGTATATGTAACTTTGAAACAATGAATGATTGATACTCACAATAACTTACCCCTCTCTGTTCTCGGTGATTTGCCCGATCCTGCACAAAAAACCAAAAAATGTCAGTTTAGAAATAAAATGGACAAAAGATTTGGATCCGATATGCAATATTTCTTGCAATTGCGGCAAAGTACTGGCAATTGTATATCTGGCGATTGCGGCAAAGCACTGGCAACTGCGGAGAAGCATTGTCAATTGCGGCACAGATCGGGAAATTATGGCCAAATAACGATGATTGTGGCACGGATCGGGCGATTGCGGTAAAGTACCAGAAGAAAGAAGATAGAAAATGATAGAATAATACTGCGAAAGCCTGCAAGCAATTGTGGCATTAAACCAGTCGATTGTGGCATAGTTTCACCGATTGTAGAAAAATACCAGCAATTGCAAAATAACACAGATATAAAAAAAAAAGATAGATTTTTAGATTTGTGACCGTACGACCGTGGTTGATCAATCCTGTTTGTCATCTATAAGAGATATTGGGGTTGTTTGATTCATGTCGGGTTCACCAAAATGTACGCCTCCTTCGATTGTGATCCATGGTTCCCAAGCTTTCCAAAGGCAAGGGTTAGTAGCAAAGGTTTCACCAATGATATAAATCAAGTACACAATAACTACTAAAATGAATAACCTGAAACGTAATCAATAAAATATACAAGCAAGAGAAAGGAAAAAAAATAAATGCAAACCCCATGATGCTTGAAGCTTCTATTGTTTCTCTCTACTCCTTCTGAAATGTTGTTCTTGATGCTCAGTATTGGCGGGGCAGCGTCTATGACTTGAGAAGTGTTGAGAATTTGCTAATTGAAATGGGTGTGTGATCGCAAGATGGATTGAATGCTAGAACCAAACTGACACAGTAATGGCGCATAAGAGCTTGAAATCCTGGATCCTTCAAATGGTTATGAAGGGTTTATTATATAGGAATTAAGGATGAAATGAACGGTTGAGATCAATCCCAAAGATAGGGAGATGAATGGTTGAGATTAAAAGGAACTGGAGAAGCCATCAATGAACTCCACCTCTTCATTTGGTAAAGAAGAGATAAATCTTGGTTGACTGAAGAGCTAATTGTGAGTTACCTTTTTGAACTAAAGAGGTGGGTGAAGTTACCCATGTGGACTGGAGAGATGGGTGGAGTAACCCATGTGAGCTGATTGGAGTTATCTCTTTGAAGATAAATGAATATTATATTCATTTATTTAATTAATGTTTTGAACATGTGAGATAATTGAATTCGTTTTGATTTAGAATTACTTTATTGAATGAAATTAAATTAATTTAATTGGAAGAATTTAATTAGTAAGTTTAAATATTTGAATTTAAACTATAGGAAATTAAATTTATTTAATTAATTAATGGTAATTAATCAATTAAGGTTAATTAGTTAAATAAAATTAATTATTTAATTAATTTTGGGAATTTGATTAGATGATTTGGGGAATGAATTTAGGGGAAAATAGATGATTAATTAATGATTAAAAAACCATTAATTAATAGATGAAAATTAGTGTTTTTAATGTAAAGTCGCAAGCCTGTCCATTTTCGGGTGTCTACAATTTCCACCTAGACTTCCTCGAAATAGTCTCATCAAGTATGTTGGTTCATGCATGTATTCGATGCTTAGGGCACAAAAATCTCTTACATGGTCATATGGATCAATTTATCCCATGTATTTTTCATATTTGGGTCATGTCATGTTAGGTGGAAACAGAACTATGTTTATGCTTTTGTCAAAAGGAAACAGACATATGTGCTCCAAGGAGTATTTCTTCATGGGTTTAGTCTTCTCTTTCTCGAGTGCTGCAGGTTCTGTTTGCATTTGATATAATTGTTTTGAGAATATGGAGAAGGTGTTTGTACTTATTGTTCCTTCAATCTCTCAACATCATAGTCTTTAGGAAGTTTAACTTCAAGAGAAGCTAAGTGAATGAAGTATTTTTCTTTGTCTTATCCAATGATTTTTTCCAAAGTCTTTTGAAACTTCCTACTTTGTTTGAGTTTGTTTTATTCTTCTTCCGATATGTCCTCATCACTTTCTGAATCAAACAAAGGACGGTCATGATTTCTCTCTTCTTGAATTTCCCTTTCATCGTGATATTGGCTATCTTTAAAGGCAACACTCCATTTGTGATTAGGTGCATCCATTTTGAGTGAGTCTTGATAAAAGAGGGGGTTTTTTCTAGATGTCTCTCCTTGTATAAACTTAAGAAATCTTGGAGGTCTTTTTGAATCATAAACAATGTATTGTTTACTTCTTGTGTTAACCATGAAAGCAATGTCTAAACTTTGTCAAAAGCTTTCTTATTGTGTCAAAAGGAATTTTTGAATTATCCAAATACGTTTGTCCAAGTTGTGGTGAGTAAGGTTGATTGTTTGAAGTGATTGATTCCAACATTAGAGGGTTAGAATGTCCTTATAGTGAGCTGGGAATCAAGAAGATTTGTTGGGTGAAGTGACAACATGAGCTGGGATCAATTGCGGCAATCCTAATGTTGGAATTAATGGGAAGTAGTACTGAGAGGGGAGGGGTGAATCAATACCTCTAAAACTTTTAACACCTTTCACAATTCATCATTAGTAATCATTCATTATTGCATTACCGACCATTACTGTTGTTCTTCCTTATGCATGTATTGTTCATTCACAATCTTTAATAGTTTGTAACATTCATAGAAAAATTCATGAAAGTAATAAACACATAACACAAGATATGGTATCACAAAAAACTCATGTTAGGAAGTAAAAAATATGGTGGGGATGGCACCCACAAAACTTCACTATCTACAAAATGGAAGGGAGCTGATTAAGGCTTACAATTTGATCACTTCTGATGATCTACCCTATAAGGAGTATTAAGGTGGAGACTTGTTAAGATCTACTCTGTTAAGAGCTTTAGCAATGCTGATTTAAGTGTGCACTCAGTTATGAGATTTACAATAAGACTGTTAAGTCCACCTTTCTTGAAAGGATTTCATATGCATACTACACTTGTTAGAATGACTACAAATGTTGACCTGACTGTATGCAATCTACAATTTCTAATTACAAATCTATTAAAGCTCTCAGAATAACAATATCTCCTTAAGTGATTGATGAATACCTTTTCTCAGCTTGTCGGTAGCCTCTGTTCTGTTCTTGAAACTGATTTGATTCTATTTTTGTCCTTCTGCATGAATTCTCTTGTTTGGTCTCTAGATGATCTCCGTGGCTACAATCTTCATTGAAAAACAACTTTTTACAATAGATTTAGCATCTATTTATACAATTCTTTGACCTATTCTAGAATCACGCATTACAATGTTAACTCTTAGATCCAAGGTTTACAACTTGACCTTGATCTTTAGTTTGCATGTTTTAAATCAGTAAAACTAATTAAAACAATATTAAATACATTGCTTCCTCTGCACATAATGGATTTAAAAGTAAATCAAGAAGCTATAAATACAACTTCACTGATTTATCTGACTTGGAAAGTCGGATCCACTTTTTGCGGGAGGTAACTGACTGTCGGTTCTTGGTTGTCGAGTTGAACTTGAAGTCTGTCGATGTTCCTTTGTTGAACTGTTCATCAGGTTCCCTTTCTCTGTCAGGTTCCTCTCTTTGTTGTTTTCTCGGGTTGCACTATTGTTACTCCTCAAGTCCATTTACCTTTTTGTCATCAGATAATAGTTAACAGTGTTTGTTGGCTAATCTTGGCGTCGGGTAGTGTTGTTCCCTGTCTGTAAGTGTAGTGACAACCGATGGTGCAGATCATGTTTTTCCTTGTGTATACTAATGGAAAAATATAATGCCTTCAATCTCCCCCTTTGACATTAGTATCAAAAATTGATATGTGCATAATACTAAAGTGTTTAGTATGTACACCATGTTTATATCCTTGTCATTATATGACCCCCCTAACTGTATGCATCGATATAGTATAATTAAATGTACATGTATACTATACATTCTCTATTCTTTGGTATGTATGTACATATTATTTCCTCCTTTTATTTCCCCTTTCTTTTACTATACATATTATTTCCCCCTTTTTTAACTGAGGTGAGTGAACATATCAATTTCCCCCTTTCTTTGATACTTATGACAAAAATGTACAACTTATAATATGTCAGAATTGTGACAAAAATGTGTAGCTTACAATGTGTCAAGTATATTGGAATGTGTTGTCTTGATATCTTCTAGCATTTTCTCCCATTTTTCTTTCAGTTGTTCTAGTGCCATGAGTTGTAGCTCTAGCCTTGCGTGCATATCATAAATGTTGTCTAGGATAGATATTTAAGGGGTGGCAATTAATATATTTGCCTCTATCACATGTTGTTACAGGAGTGAAAGTGTCGGTAAGAGCTAAGCTTGGAGCTCATTTACCTCATCTTTGTACTTCATCTCTGCAATATGTATGTCCTATCTTAGTTTTCGAGCCTGTTTAATTTGCTCATTGTGCAATTTAATTACTTCTTCATTATTGGTGAGACTTTGTGCATTTGACTTAAGATCAACATCAATTTATGCTATCTGGTCGGTATACTCCTAAGTGAGTTGATCTAGTGTACACAATTTTTGTATTAAGGTAATAACTTTTGAAATAATTGGTTCAAGTGTGCTTACCAATTCAGATGGCTTTACCTTTTTCAATGCCACTTCCTGGCTTATCTTCTCGGCTAGCTTGAACTCATACTTTTGTTCAAGTCTTTCTTCCATGACCTTCTCAACATCTATGTTCTGAGATGTTATTGCATTTGTGAGTACCACCAATTGATTGAGCATTGGGGTGGTTTGATCAATATCTATGTCAGGTACAATCTGTTGGAGTATTCCTCTTGCTACTTCCAGTACCTTGGCCTCTTTTGCTACTCTTTTTAGTTTGTCTTGAATGGCCTTTCTTTCATAGAGTCTTGCATATTTGGTCAATGCAGTTGGATCCAATGTCTTTGGATCACAAACTGGAATCTCAATGATTTCATCCAATATTACTGGATTCTTATGCTTACTCTTCTTCTTCTTTGAGACTTTCGGGGATGCAGATGTATGAACTACCATAGCTAGTTCATTTTTTTCTCTCTGAAGTGCTTGGTGAAGGCTTTGTGGAAGATGCTTCTTGTGTTTTCTTCTCGGGTGGCACCTGTCAGTTTTGTGAAGATGTCTCTCCTTCAACCTTGGGTGTCTCTGCAGATTTTTCTTCTGATTGCTTCTCCTTCTCATCTTGCTTTTCTTCTTCACCTTTTTCTGACTGTGTGTCCCCTTCTTCTTTTTGTGTTTCCTCTTTATTTTGATTAGTAGAAGTATCTTTATGATCGTTGTTTGTAGCCTTCTCTACAGTTGTTTCCTCTGTATTATTTATGGTGTCTTTTGCTTCAACATCACCCTTGTCCTTGGGTGTGCTTGTGTCTTCTGCTACAGATCCATCATTACCCTCTAAAATATTGATTGCCTTCATTAATACATGCATATTTCTTTGAGTGGCAGCTTGGGTTATATCTTGAGTGGTTTCCTTCTCGTCGGTTTGATATTTTTGAGCAGTGACATCCTCATCTTTTTGTATCTCCTCTGTAGGGTATGCTTCTGTTAAGTGCATGACAGATGTGTCCTGCCATGTTTCATCAGCAACATTCATATATTTATCATTTGATGTGTTCAATTCTTGTTATTGTCCCTGATCCTTAAGTGTAATGAATATTACTTCATCTTTCTTCTGTGGATCTTTATCAGAGTCATAATTTGTGATGTCTTGAATGTCAAAACTATACATTACTTTGTCCAAATCTATTGGCTCCATGTCTTCTGTATTGTCCAGAGCAATGTGTTGAGGACTTGCATTATCTATTTCCTCCTCTCTATGAGGTGTGTCGATGAGAAGTAATTGTTCCTCATGACTTGTTGACTCTAATGGCATATTAAGGAGTTATCTCCATTTTGTTTCAGTCATTGTGTCTAGCTCTATGAACTTGTTTTCTAGCACTTTGTATGCCCTTATCTTGGCTACAAATTTTTCTGAGTGCTTCTTGAGTATTTCTTTGATTTCTTCAACCTTAGATTCAGGAGGCATTAGTGTTACTAGTACCCTCTCCCTTGCTTCTCTTTCAGTTTGCAGAGCATATGACCATTGTTGGTATATCTTGTTACCCAGCTCTTTAGGTAGTTTATTGACAAATTCAGTTGGTGCATATTTGTACTTGATCATTGACATTATAACTGCCTCTTGTATCTTATTCTCGTCCTCTGGGTTTAGTGTATCCCATTGTCTGATTTTCTTATCAGACATGGTTCTAGATGTAGCAATAGATTCAGCAACTTCATCAACAGTTTGATTCCCGTAATTCTTCTTTACTACATCAGGCTCATCATCTTTAGTATCCTCTATGTCAAATTTTTTCCTAACCAACCTTTTCCTCTTCTTTGGAGGTGTTGTTTTCACAATTTGTTTCTTTTCTCTTTTAGCTGGTTGCTTCCTTATATAGGTCCTTACTTGACATTTCTTAAGAGGTGTTATATCAGTTATAGTAGTTTGACCCATTGTCCTCTTCTTCTTTGCAGGAGGTGGAGGTGGAGGTGGAGGTGTATCAGATTCAGTCTTAGAATCTGATTTCTGTTCTTCTTGTTCCTCACCGATGGTGCCCTGTTCATAGGTTTCCTCTGGTTTTTCCTGTTCTTCTTCTGTAACCGATAGAATCTTCTTGAGATTCTTAACCATCTTATCCTTTTTGTTGACAATCTTCTTTATCTCTAGGCCTCTTTTTATCTTAGATCTGGCCTCTTCATAGGTTCCTAACCTAGGTTTTTTGTTGTCAATAGGCTCATTTATTAGTGCATCAATTGCACTTGTAGCTTGATCAATATTTATTTCATAATCTAATGGTGCTAACCAAGCTGTTCTTGGTACAACCAGTTTGATATGAGTGAAATTAGTATCTACCATAAAGCATATTTCATCCTTATGTTTTTCAACAAGTTGTTCAGGAATCCTAGTCATTTCCATCTTCTTTTCCTTAAACTCAAGGAAGTATGCAGACATAACAGATTCAAAATTGTCCCCTAGTGACTTAATCAGTTTACTAATCTATTGTATTACTGGTTTGGTAGTGCCCCATTTTATTTTTCCTACTGAAGGAAAGTATTCTTGAAAATAGAAAAATATACACATGATAAGTGAGCCAAACTTACATACGTTGGTCTTTATAGACCTGATTGTGATCATGTTCTCATCAAGTTATTTTAACATGATCTCACACAGATCCATCTAAATTCCTTTAGTCACTATCTTGTAAGCTGTGCTTACTGATGTTGTAGATATTTTGTTTAATCCGCTTGCTTGAAAAATCTTATACCTAATTACACATGTACCAAATTTCAATTCTTCGTCGGTGATTGTGTTTACTTTGAGACCTCTATTGTCCCATTTAGCTTTTGTGAGTTTTTCAAATTCTTTTCTGGATGGATACTTGTGTGCCCTAGGCTTGTGGGCTATTGGATAACCAGTGACAACATGAAGGACATCCTTGGTGATTTGTTTGGGTTGACCTAACCACAACTTCTGGTCATGCAATCTGCTAAGTACTAACTTAATCTAGTCAATCTTGAATTCCCCCAGGAAATTTAGGTCATTAGCTAACCCTTTGACTTCCAAGTGTTTGTGTTCTTCCTTCAGGTTGCCTTCGGCATCATAGAGCTTCATATAAGCTTTATCCATCTCAAGATCACCTATCTCAGCAATTTTGTAGTGAATATAAGACCTAACATCTTCTATGAGAAAAACCCTAGGTGGGATTTTGGAAATGCACCGATTTCATCATGTTTCGATGCAATTTCTGGGTAGATCTTATACTTGGTCTCTACACATGTGCTATTCTTAATCAACTTAACCACATTCCTTTTATCACTTTTGATCTTAGTTGTTCTTTACGTGGTTGCCATTGTTTTTCAAGTTTATTGGGGCTTTCTTGAAATTAGGGCTTTCTTGAAAATAATGACAAAGTGCTTTTGGTGCCCTCGGTACTTACTTCAATTTGTGGTAATGGTTAATGACCTGGTTGTTGTATGTTGAATCAAGTCGAGGATGCTTCTTCTTTCTGCTCTTCAATCTCTCTATTTTTGCTCTGCTTTCTCTTCAAATCGCAGGTGGAAAATGAAGTTGTCTCATCGACTATTTATAGGATTTTGCCCTAAGTCAACAATAAATGCTTCAAGGACTCATCCGGACATGAAGATGGAGTTCATCGAGAAGACTTTCAAAATCATCATCGGTGTTGACATGATGCTTAGGACAGCTGTTGACCATTTTTCTTTTACCGACGGATATCAGTATTCTGTCATGATGTAACTCTGTGAATTTACTTTCTTACTGATGGGTGTCGGGTTACATTGGTAGCTTAGCCATTTTATGTGTTCACCGAAATTTTTTTGTAAGTGTAGACAGCTTGTCAGTTATGTTTACCAATGATTTTTGGTATGTGTATACCGACGGGGTTGTTTTCCCAGAATTGGAACAAGTAACATAATATGCATCTTTGTTATGCGGATTTTGACTATCTATCAATTGTATAATGGAACTGATGCAATATATGAATTGGTGTAATGCAGTTCCATACTTACTTGTTCAGCTTAAGTGGGGGTGGTGATGTCACCAGATCCATTGGATGGGGTGTCACCATTTGCATTGCTTGGCCCAGCTTCATCATTGCTTGAAGCTTTTATCCACATTTTATCTCTAGCCCTCTGGATATCTTCAATGGTGTTTCCATCGGGATATGTGCTTGTCTCTGTCAATCAATCTTTGCAATCTTTCTTGAGGTGACCAACTTTATGACAATGTAAGCATGCCATTCCAGGGTTTGACCACCCTCTAGACCTTTTGGTCCATGCTCTCATGCTGTTTGCAGCAATGTGACCATATCTACCACATGTTGTATAGTTTGTCCAAGTATTGTAATCCCATACATATTGATTACCGATTCTCTTTGGTTGATAAGGAGTTTCTTGTCCTTTAGGATTCCATGCTTACCTTTTCTTTTTCCAGCATTCTTCATATGTGTGCCCATTCATCTTGCAGGTAGGATAGTATTTTTCCATGTAGGTTTCCTTCTTTGGTTGTTCTATCTTAGTGTTGCATTCATAAGCCTTATGTACTTTCTTGTTACACTTATAACATAATCCTATGAATGTAGATGTACATTTAGGAATACCTCTCATTTTACCTCGGCATACATTTGATGTGTGCCCTTGCTTTCCACAATGCTTGCATGTCAGCTTTCTTGGTCTTGGATTTTCATAGACATTCTTTGGATTGGCTTGATTTGATGATTCTCCATTTTCTAGTAAATCCTAAACTGTTGTTGTTGTTGACTCTTCATTTTCCTTCAAGAAAATCATCCATTCTCTTATTGCGTTCTTCAGCCTTTCTGATAACTTCAATATGTTTTTTCTGAATTCTAACCTCATGCTTTATTTTTTCATTTTCTTCTCTTAGTTCACCGATAATCTATATTCTCTCAATGAGTTCCACATTTATTTGGTTTGCTTCTTGACTCATAAGAATAATCTGATTTGTGAGATCATGGTGATGCTCAACATGTCTTTGAATTTCCAACTCCTCTTGTATCTTTTCTGTGATCTTCCTTCTGTCATCAATAGCAAGTGTTCTTTCTGTTTCAGCTTGTCTAGCAGAACTCATCACATCAATCATTCTTACCATCTAGCTCTCTTGACCGATTTGCAACATCTTTATTTGCTCTGTCAGATGTTGATTGATCTCCTTTAGATTTGTGATGTTCTCTTCTGATGTATCTGATGTATTACTTGCATTTGATCCTGAAGATTCAAACAAATCTAGAATCTCTTCTTCTTGATAATATTTTTCATTGTTCCGGGTAGCCATACCTTTCCTTCCATTCAACAACTCTCTCATCTTGATTCTAGCTTCTTTATACTGCTCATAGAACATCTGTATCTCAAGCTTTTTGTTCTCAATATTCTTATCAAGTTTGTACTTCTCCATTGTATGATCTTTGCTCTTAAGCCTTTAAGCTTTCCAAGAAGAGACTTAGCTCTGATACCAAATTTTGGAATTAATGGGAAGTAGTACTAAGAGGGGAGGGGTGAATCAATACCTCTACAAATTTTAACACCTTTCACAATTCATTACTGCATTACTGACCATTACTGTTGTTCTTCCTTATGCATGTATTGTTCATTCATAATCTTTAATAGTTTGCAACATTCATAGAAAAATTCATGAAAGTAATAAATACATAACACAAGATATGGTATTGCAGAAAACTCCTATTAGGAAGTAAAAACTATGGTGGGGATGATACCCACAAAACTTCACTATTTGCAGAATGGAAGGGAGTTGGTTAAGGCTTACAATTTGATCACTTCTGATGATCTACCCTGTTAGGAGTATTAAGGTGTAGACCTATTAAGATCTACTCTGTTAAGAGCTTTAGAAACATTGATTTAAGTGTGCACTCAGTTATGATATTTACAATAAGACTGTTAAGTCCACCTTTCTTGAAAGGATTTCATATGCATACTACACTTTTTATAATGAGTACACATGTTGACCTGACTGTATGCAATCTACAATTGTTGATTACAGATCTATTAAAGCTCTCAGAATAACAATATCTCCTTAAGTGATTGATGAATACCTTTTCTCTGCTTGTCGGTAGCCTCTGTTCTGTTATTGAAACTGATTTGATTCTATTTTCGTCCTTTTGGATGAATTCTCTTGTCTGGTCTCTAGATGCTCTTTGTAGCTACAATCTTCATTGAACAACAACTTTTTACAATAGATTTAGCATCTATTTATACAATTCTTTGACCTATTCTAAAATCACGCATTACAATGTTAACTCTTAGATCCAAGGTTTACAACTTGACCTTGATCTTTAGTTTGCATGTTTTAAATCAGTAAAACTAATTAAAACAATATTAAATACATTGCTTCATCTGCACATAATGGATATAAAATTAAATCAAGAAGCTATAAATACAACTTCAGTGATTTATCTGACGTGGAAAGTCAGATCCACTTTTTGCAGTACGTAATTGACTGTCGGTTCTTGGTTGTCGGGTTGAACTTGAAGTCTATCAGCATTCCTTTGTTGAACTGTTCATCGGGTTCCCTTTCTCTGTCGGGTTCCTCTCTTTTCTATTTTATCAGGTTGCACTGTTGTTACTCGTCGGGTTCCATTTACCTTTTTGTCACCGGATAACAGTTAACAGTGTTTGTCGGGTAACCTTGGTGTCGGGTAGTGGTGTTCCTTGTCTGTCGGTGTAGTGACAACCGATGGTGCAGATCATGTTTTTCCTTATGTATACTAATGGAAAAATATAATGCCTTCATCCTAAATGACATGCAAGGTAGACTCCCAATTAAATTGAGAAAGAGGGACATGTGGACCAACAAGAATAACAGGACCAGATTGAAGAGCAAAAAGGGTATCCAAAACTATAGATTTCCTAAGTCTGATATGTGTGCAAGTGCCCTTTGTCCTAGATGCGACTGACCAAATGTGAGCTTAGATTTGCAGGATGCGATCTTGTTCTTCCTAGATGCGAGCTTGTTTCCCATATGCGAGCTACAATTAACCAAAAGTGAGCTTATTTCCCACATGCGATGTTGTTTCCTAAATGCGACCTGGGATTTACAAAATGTGACTCTCTAATTGATTTTCCTAATTTTGCCACTTTGTCTTGAAGAAGGTGAAAATTTGTTCAACTCCAGGGTCTGTCTGATGAATTCCAGAGTGTTTTTGAGCAGCATAGATGTCTACGATTGTCAAAATGTTGTTTGTTTGAGGGTGTTTATCTTGTTATTCCAATTTTGACACATTAAGCAAGTTGTTAAGTGACCAAAAATACCTATTCCCTAGAATCTATAGCATAGCATGAAAATATTTGCTCGTAGACTCAAGTACACACTCAAATGCTAATCAGAATATGGCCATCACCAAGCACACAATGACTCCAGTCATGATGTTGTATTATCCGACTCCAAACGCAAGTGAGGGCACGAAATGACGAGTATCTTGGGGCAATTACTATTTTCCTTGCACAAAGATTATCAACTTTCGAAGATGAATCAGGTTGTTTTAACTACAAAGTGTTTTTTTAATTTTTGGGCATCCGCTCGTCACCGTCCTCCAAAGAATTGCACAAGTCAAAATTAAGGCATATATCCCTATGAGTACGTAAATGTGTGTAGTCTCACAAGCAAGATTCAGGCAGATCCACTCTACACACATCTAAGAATGTCCAAGGAATGATAATCAAAATTCCAAGGACAAAGCCAATTACATCTTTTGAGACTTTGGCCTCAAGGAAGCATTTTGATTATAGTGAGATGGAAGGGCTGGCATTCACCTGTCCTCACTTTGGTCATTCCCAAGAGATTTTTTCCTCAACCAACATGCCCTCTAAATTTTGAAATGAATAAAGAGGATTGACGGCTTAGGAGTCTATATTTCTGATTACTCTCTTATCCATCCCATTTTCTCCTATCAAGCACATCATGCAAGTTCTTTCCCTTGAATTGTCAAACTCAAGACCTAGTCCCCCATATCAAGTTTCTGATTTTCCAACTTGGGAAAAGAGCATAATCCTCTAGTTGGACTAAGAATCGAATTCAAATCCAAAAAATTAGGTTCCTATTTAAAGAAATGAATCAAAAAAACTTTTGAGCAATTTAAAGTTCATTCCCCCAATTTCTATTCAAATCCTAACTTGATGTTTGAGGTTCTGATTTTTCATAAAGGAAAAGAGAATACTTCTCTAATCAAGTTATGAAGTGGATAGAAAGTGTGTTAAGTTCCTAAAATTGCAAAAATGTTTAGTTGAAACACGCAAGGAAACCTACAAAAATACTTGTTAGTAGTTTCATTCCATCTTCTTGGCCAAAGAAGTCTTCTGAAACAACCTACAATAACTCATTAGGCTGCTCAAATGATCAAATTCATCCAAAAACACGCAAAGTTAGCTGATTAGTCATCAAATTAATCAAACATGCATGTAGACTAACCAAATGTGACTCTGAACCTTCCTCAATGCGATGTTATTTCCCAAATGTGACACAAGAATGACTAAATGCGATGAAAGATCCTAAAGGCGAACCTTTATACTAAATGCGATTTGGAATTAACAGGATGCGAGCCCTTACCAGGAATGACTCAGGGTTAGCAGGATGCGATGCAGGATATCCGGGATGCGAGATTCTTTTTGGGATGTGATCCTTTTCTCATAAATGTGATCCCTTGCTCCTAAATGTGATTTTGCACCCACAAACATAGAACAAAAGATGATCAATTGGATCAAGTTGGTGAGAAATTTGGGGCTCTGCCCCACGGTGGGGGCTAGAAATGTGTGTGTGAATATTGTACCTGCAAGTTGCAACACAACACTTCAATATGTCATTGCATAAATAGTTTGAAATGAATGAAGAGAATAAGGAAACCATGAAAATAAACATATTGCTTCCTAACGAAGAAGAGTACGATTTAATCTATAATCACCCTCAGATTATGCATTAAATCAGTGACACATTCAGTCCTACAATGGAAGATTCATTGAGAAAATGAAACTAATTAATATGCAATTCATGCTTAAAAGATGCAAGGATTCAATTGAAGCACAAATTGAGATTATCTAATAAGCTATGTGAGATTATGAAACAAAATGACAACATACATATGCATTAAACTTTCTAAAATTAAGGGTCCATTAAGCTCAAAACTCAATCCTTTTATGGAAGAATTTGAGAAATGAGTGGTTCAGATCAACTTGTGAGGAGAGGTGAGGATTGAATCTTTGGTGATCCATGTGAGTGAACTTTCATTAGTTCATGGATTGACTTTCCATATGCAATTGATGAGTTGTAATTAGAGATTTTATTTAATTGATTTTAATTAATTACTTTAGCCAAGGAATTAATTATGTTGATTTGATTTAAATAGGCAAAGGTAATTTATGTGAGTTAGTGATGAAATCACTTTGATTTTAGGATATTAAATTGATTTTGATGAATTGTGCCAATAATCAAATAGTTGGATTGACATAATTAGGGGTATGACCACATTTAGGGCAAATAGGGTCTCTAGTTAGAGTAGACCAAATTAGGGTGGTTATATATATATATATGATGAAATCACTTTGATTTTAGGATATTAAATTGATTTTGATGAATTATGCCAATAATCAAATAGTTGGATTGACATAATTAAGGGTATGACCACATTTAGGGCAAATAGGGTCTCTAGTTAAAGTAGACCAAATTAGGGTGGTTAATATATATATATATATATATATATATGATGAAATCACTTTGATTTTAGGATATTAAATTGATTTTAATGAATTATGCAAATAATCAAATAGTTGGATTGACATAATTAGGGGTATGACCACATTTAGGGAAAATAGGGTCTCTAGTTAGAGTAGACCAATATATATGTGTGTGTGTGTGTGTGTGTGTGTGTGTGTGTGTGTGTGTGTGTGTGTGCACAGACACATATCTCTATATGTGTATGTGTGTATGTATGTATAAATTATAGTTTAAAAAATAGAGAATATTCTTGCAAATACCACAAACGAAAACCAATAATCCAAAAATATCTTGTCATCCCAAGCTAAAATGATGTGTGTATATGTGGGTGTGTGTGTATTTATAAATGTGTATATGTGTGTGTGTGTGTGTGAGAAAATGGAAAATGTTCCATTCAAACTGAAACTCCTATATAAACCTAGTAAACAAACACAAATGCAAACTTAAATGTTTGTTTCTGTTTGGTGAGCATAACAAAGGGGTTTTCAAGCAATTTTAATATATAAATCAAAACATTGAAAGAAATTCACATTTTATGAAGATATAAGAAAGCTACCATTTACACTTTCAAAAAATAGAAAATATTATGTTTGAACCAAAAATCCCTATATAAACCTAGTTGGTTGACTAGTATCCAATGAATGTAATTTATTCTTTGCAGCTTCATCTTGAGATGGGGTGACAAGAGTTTTTTGGATATTTAGTATTCATTTTTTGTATTTACAAGTAATTTTTTTATTGCAATTTGGGTTTACAGACTACATCATCTTTTCATGTATCCATTTTAGAGGCCATTTCAAGTGACTTTGTTTAGACCCTTTACATACATTATGAACATTGTGCTTGCATGTAAAATCCATAGATGTATAAATCAAGAACTAAAAGATGAGAGGTAGGCAAGGAAGGAGTTGTTGGGAGGCATTTGCAAGGAGGGATGATCATATGTAGACATGGGGGATCAGGACACAGCCCATCATCGATCTCCTTATGTTGTATCAGCTTGGAAACCTCTAGGAATAACTAGACCAAGTGAGCCCTCATGTGGTTGGCAATCTAGTCTTGAACCCAAAAGACAATCTAGGGTTTTTCGCAGAATACATGTGGCAATGAAGTTTGTTTCTAGAAGATGGGACAAGGATATGGGAAACATCTGGAAAGGGGTGAATTTGGATGGAGTAAGGTTGAAAAGAAAGAATGACACCTAAAAGGAGATATAGTTGCAACCAAGATGTCAGGGGACAAAGCCAACAATATGATATCCAAGGTATGTTTTTTCCTCTAGAAATGAATCCTTTGTATTGATCAATGTCGACAATGTTTGTTGGACTGATTCGATGAGTTGGTTGAGGGAGAGGGGTTTTTTATGAAATGGGTAGGAAAATGGCTAGCAATGTCAAAAATAATTAGATGGTGTGAGATGGCCTGGTCTTTCAAAATAGAAATTAAAACCCTACCAAATGCCTTTTTCCTTATCATCTGTGAGATGGGTCAAGCGAAGCTATGTATTCTAAATATTGGTCCCTATATGACAAGTGGATAGGGAATATTTATCAAGGACTAGGAACCCAATTTCAATCCATTAATGACACAAGTGGATGATATTCATGTCTAGATCTAGTTGTATAACCAACCCTTTGAATATTGGGATTTGGATACAATGAAAGTGATAGGAAACAAGCTGGGAAGATTCATCAAGGTTGGGGAAGGTATTGAGCATAAGGATTTTAGCATGTATGTCAGGATCTATATCAGATGGAATCCCACCCAACCACTCCCTAAATATATCGATCTTGTATCAAATGTTAGAATATGGAAACATAGTGTAGAAGCTGAAGAATATGTAGATAAATGCAAGGTCTATGGTCACACCGAGTGGGAATGATATAAGTTAGAAAAGGGGAAGTTAAGTGTACATGAAGATTTGATTCAAAAAATCATTTCTATGACTAAAATGGGTACAACTAGGGAACACCAAGTTGAAGCTTTCACCCATACCCTGCGTACTAAGTCTAGAGAAGAAGATGAACATCCTTGGGAGAATATTCCTCATCAAACCACAAATGAGAACACCCCTACACTTGAACCCAATATTTTGAATATGAATACAGGGAGCTCTGGTCATATTGCAAACCTAGGGAATGCTGAGGATGATGGGTTGGAGGCTAATGGGTTGTAGGATTGTCATGAGGAACAAAACCATGATGATATTCTAGAGATGGTTTTGGGGAATACTGGAGATAATGCTTGTGGATATGTACCAATACATGACATTGCCGATTTTAGAAATGACCTTTCATGTAGCCCCACCAGGGAAAGATATCCCCTATCATCAAGGGTGATGAATACCAATCATATTCATCAACAAGAGAACATGATTGGTATGGATGTCCTTCATTCTCCAACATATTCTTTACTGCATACAAGTCCATACAGGGATTTTGTTGAGGATATTATGCCTCCAACATATGATGTGGAGGAAGGGGAAGGTTTCTGAAATGAACCAAAGAGAGAGATTCTTTCAACCTCATGGTTGATGGTCTCAAGGGACACACACCTCTACATGATAAACTTGATGTGCCAGTAAGCAAGGATGATGCACATGTTGGGGAACTTGTTAGAATTCAAATAATTTAACCACCAAGATCCACTATATGCAAAAAACTTGTTACAAAAGCAAAGCTCGGAGACAAAACTCAGAATTTTCTGAAAGATAAAATATTCATTCAGAGAGGGAATAAATAAAATACAAAGAGATCAATCCTTATAAAGGAGATCGAACACCAAAAGGTGGAAAAATCTAGGTTGTGTGAATAATTAATAAAAGAATTAATTATAACATGCCTAAAGTTTAGCTTAAGTAAACTAGAGATAATAAGTGACTTTAATAATTAAATCAAATGATTAATTAATAAGAGAATTAACTTATTACTCTAACACCCCCCTATAAACTTAGGGAGAAGCTAAAACCTAGAAACAACTACTAAAATCAGGAAATTTGGGTCCGGACAACAAGGCCTGATCAGGTACCCAATCACAACCAAATCTCTGTAAAGTGGAGAAATAGAGAAAACCACATGGGAAAAAGCTCTACTCCACAAAGAGATGAAAAAATCATGCAGTAAAGAAATGGCTCAAGAGAATCTATCAAAACCATAAGTACAACCAACCCCCCATGAGAGAGGATCAAGAATCCAAAGCCCCCCAGAATGATAGAACCCCTATTTTGATGATTGGACCAATGTGGCTCCACTGCAGAAGAAATAAAGATGTTGGGCGAAGAAGAGGAAGCCCCTAAATGTGAGGAAAATATGGAAGGCCTAGCTAATGCTCAAAAGAGAATGCATGAGACTCCTGTAATGTAATCTCCAATGAAGGTGGGCCAATAGATGTGTTGAATCTATCACTTGAGAGGAGATGAATATCCTCTAACATGTCCTCAACAACTATAGTAGGTGGCTCGATGCATGGAGTGATAATGTCTGGAAAAGCTGAAGAGGAATCCCGATGAACATATGTAAACTCAATATGAGGTGGAGGTGTAGAAGTTAGAACATTGACATCAAGAACTACACATGAGTTCAAGTGACCCGACTTCACCTCAATAGGCTCTCGTAAAAAAGGAGAGCTATTCTCCAACAGTGGAGATGGTGGACCAAAATGAGAGAAGGAGTATAAGTGGGAAGAATGATCAACTATCCATGTTGCAAAAATATTGCTTATCTCACTCTCTGTAATATGTACTGAATCTAGAGTAAACTCAACTATCTTCCCTGTCCCACTGTGAGTAATCTAATAGATAGAGAGAAGGTTACATGACAAAGATGGAACACATAGTACATAATGGAATGCACCATCATCAATCTCAATAGAACCTTTCCCACATACACTCATAAAAATGTTATTCCCCATCAAAATGTGTGGGATAGGAGAAGCCTCAAAAGACGATAATAAATCCTGAGAAGATGCCATATGGTGTGAAGAACTTGAATCCAGTAGCCATCTAGAAGAGTGTGGAATAGCGGTTGCACATAATGCATGACCCTTTCCATTGTCCCATCCATCTAGCTAGAATGACGATGAAGAAGAAGAAGACCTATGAGAAGGAGAAGAAGGAAAATCGATGTTTCTCTTCTAAAGAAGATCTTGCAAATCAAAAATTTGTTTTGCATATCCATCTATCTTCTTCTCATAACAATGGGACTCGTCATGATTGGGATTTTTACAATAAGCACACTGAGGTCTTTATGTCTTTGATTCCCCGCCCTAAGAGGAGGTGGGCCAAAGGAGTGATGAGAATCATAATACTTCCTAGACTCTATCATGGATATCTTTTTCTACTTCGGCTTCCCTGAAGACGGGTGAGCTACCAATTCATTATTATGAGATCATGCAAGAGAATCAAGCTAAGATAGCTTTGCCTGTTCATGAGTCAAATGATCACATAATATATTAAATGTAGGCATGGTAAGTCACAGACCCAAAGCATCCATGGTGGAATGGAAGGTAGAATAAATATCTGAAAGGGACCATGAAGCTTAGAAAGAATCAAGTAAATACACTCTGTATCTGTCTTATTCTTCCCACACCCTTGCAAGATAGATCTGATAGATTTGAATTTTGTCAAGAAATCCTGAATAGAAGAAAACATTTTAGGACCTAAAGGTGTCAATTCTGCCTCAATCCAAGGTGCCCTGAACTCATTGATTGTACTAAAGAGAGTCTGAAAATTCTCCCATATATCAAGATGGGTATCACATCCATCAAGATGGAAGAGCAAACTATATGAAACTGTATCATCTTAAAATGGAATCACTTCCATGTTAAGAACATTTATCCCTCCTTATGGTTTTTTTTTACCATCATCACATTGTCCCCTCATTTCTGCACCCTCTCCTACTTTTGTGCCTGTTTGGGACCCACCCTGATTGGGCCTCTCTGAACACTATCCATCCCATTTGGCACATTTTCCAGGGGTTATGACTCCCTAGGTCAAGGTCAAACTCAACCTTGACCTATGTCAAGGTCAAACTCAACCTTGATCTAGGTCAAGGTTGACCTTAATTTTGGCCTGGGTCCCCCTTTCCAGTTTGAAAGTTTGTCGGCTGTCGGGGGTCATTAAAAGTTTATTTCACGCTTTCGGGTCGACTATTTTGGGTTCTGAAGTGATGAATCTTAAATTATATTTAATATAGGTCCTCTTCTATGGGTATAGGTCTAATTAGAATTTAATTATCCTATGTAGGCCTCTCTAGAAAATTGTGCGCTATATTCATATATAAGGGAGCCTTCTCCTCTCATTTTCTCTAAGCATCAACTAAGTGAAATCTAAGCACAAAAGTTATCTACATGTCCTCAAGATTTCAAAGTTCAATCAAGGTTTTCAAGTCTTCCCCTCAATAATTCAATCTCTCCATTGAAGATCAATGATTCAAGCATTCAAGCATTTGAAGGGATTTGGTTCAAGCATTCAAGATTCATCATTCAAACCCTAGATCTATTCATCATGGTGGTGTGATCTTCCTTCAAGATCCTTTGTACATCCTCAAGAATCATTCATTACTCCTTCAAGGTGGATTCCAAGCATACAATCATGGAGGTTTATGGTTTCTAATATTGAGTCCAAGCTTTCATATTTACGTACTTGTTTATGTATTCAAAATACAATTACATATCTATTGAATATCATAGCTTCATTATTAGATCTACTTCTACTACTTGCTAGCATTCTTTATTTCAATTATTGATTTCAAGGTTAATTCCTAAATCAGGGTTTGACTAAGGCAAATCCCTCCCCCCAAAAAACAAACCATTTTTCTTGCAGCGACAGGCTCAGAACAACGAGTTGGAGTGCAGATTCGGATACCCTTTTCGGCAAACTATCAGGATTTGGAAAGAAAATTTCTGTCGAACTATGCAGGTCAAAATCGGAAATTCTGGGTCAGAATCAACATTCATTTCGAGGTCAGAATCAACATTTTGTTTAGGGTTAGAATTGGAAATTCGGGGTCAAAATCAGAAATTCTAGGTCAAAGGTGACATTGACTTTAGGGTCAAAATCAGAACTGAACCAGATCGGAAAAATATTTCTGGGTTTTGTCCGTCTCTGCATTTCTATTCTAGATCCGATTGCAGATTTTCCAAAAAATTACTGCAGACCCCTTAAAACATAATTCTTCAAATCTATAACATTTCAAGGTTAGTACTTTTCTTCAATTCATTTCAATTAAAGTTTTTAATCTTCCTAAATCTATCACACATTATTTTCTATAAAATAGAATCTAAGGTCTTCCTCTTTACTCTCGTTTCCAATCGATTGATTCATTTAAGCATTGATCCTTCCTTTGGGATTAATCAATTTGGATCCTTCCTTTGTGTATTTGAGGTTAAAAGGAACATATTATCTTCCTCATACATTTCTTATCTTATATTACATATTCACCCCTTATATTTCAGTAACATTCTATTTCTTATGTTACAAAAACATGTAGAGAAAGCACACCCATAGCCTCATCCATCTTATTACTATGTTGCATGACCTTGAAAGGATGAGTCAAGACTGGTTGAATGGTGTCTAAATAAGATCATAACCCTTGTGATCAGAGAAGCTGATTTATATGGTATTTCCATACATGGAAATTGTGAGGAGTGAGAAGCTCAACTGAAGTTGAATCTGTCATTGATAAGGAGAGATAGTGTAATAAATGCTTCAAAATTAAAGGGAAAATACCTAAATAATTTCTCCATAGAAAGAGTCTCAAATTTGAAGAGATCACGTCAAGAGCTTTCTGACGCCTGTTCATGAGCAAGAAGTGGAGTCTGTATGCTCATTCTAAAGGCCTAAAAGACTTGAAAAGAAGGGTTCTCTTTGACTGGAAAAAAAGCCAGTAAAGTAGAAAAATCTTAAAATGAAACCATTTCCAAAATATCTGTCTCAAAAATAGATTTCCAATGCTAACTTGTTTGAAAAAAATAGCCTCTATATGCTCAAGCTATGAGAAAAACAACAAGAGTGGGAAAGAAGGCCTAGCAATCAACAAGAAAAAATTTAAGCCTTGCGAGCTAGCTGCTAGGTAGGTGGTCACGTGGGTGACTGCGGGCTAGGGTTTGGCAGGCCTTGATGGTGGCAATCTAGGGCTACTAGCGGTGAGCTTAGCAGTTGGCAGAGCCACCGAGGCCGGTCGGGTGGTGGGTGGCGGTGGCCGCGGTGTGGGTGGCGTTGGCGGCGACGAGTTTGCGTTCGACGAAGTCTTCAAGGGGTCGACAGGAAGCAGAGGCTCCAAGGTGTTCGACGGTGGAATTGTGGTGGCCGCCTGCTAAGTGATGGATGCATTTTTTTATAACACAAAAAATCAAATAAATTGATTTTTTTTTTTGCATTTTTTTCTTGAAAAATGTGCCAGGGCAAAATAGGCAAAAACAAATTTGCCTCAGAATGCAAATTTGGCCAAAATGGACTTGCCTTATATGGAAATAGGGTTTTTTGGGGCTTTTGAGCTCAACCATGAGGTCGGTTTGTGCTCAAAGTGCTCCAAAAAAAATTTCCTTTAATTCCACACAAAGATCGGTGAAAAAAATTGAAACCCTTAGAGCTCCAAAAACTTCAAAAACTCAAGAATGAGCTGCAACAACAAGGCTTGGGATGCAACAAAAAGGCTCTGATACCATGTTAGAATTTGAAGAATTCAACCACCAAGATCCATTATATGCAAAAAACCTATTACAAAAGCAAAGCTTGAAAACGAAACTCAGAATATTCTAAAGGACAAAATATTCATTCAGAGAGGGAATAAATGAAATACAAAGAGATCAATCCTTATAAAGGAGATCAAACACTAAAAGGTGGAGAAACCTAGGTTGCATGAATAATTAATAAAAGAATTAATTATAACTGTATGTGTCTAAATGTTGACCTCTAAATCAGCCACAACACAACATAGTCATTGCTCAATCGTTGAATCGCAAAGATGAACATGAATTGCTCACTCCACAATATCGATCGAATCGACCTATTGCCTCCTATTTAGTTGGGGTGTTTAATTACTCTCAGAATGAGAGACAACAACCATAGACCATTGCTAAAATGGAGGATTTGAAAGCTTTGAAAACTAAAATGAAATTTATTCTATATGAGAGATGCAATTGTAATCTAGGAATGAAGATGTAGATTTTAAGATAAGAAAATTGAAAGAGATAACATAATTAAGCTACTTGATAAATAAACAAACTAAATTGAGATGAAGAATGCCATTAAGCTAAATGAGATTACACTAAATATGCAATAAAAGCTTGGAAATATGAGAGAATTGAGACAATAATTCACTATACTTTGGGTACTCTAAAAATTGCTCTCCCCAAATGAAGGAAAGAAGGTCCATAATATAGAAAATCCTGTAGAGAGGATGAAGAGTTTCTTGGGAAGAAACGGCTGACTCTTCATCTTCATGGAGGAAGGTGAGACAAATATGAAGGAATTATTTAATTAAATAAATAAATTATTGCCACATGGGTGGCTTTTCACA
>MU227655.1:388455-407193 GCA_018584345.1 Thuja plicata
GTGTATATGGATGTATATATACATAAATGTGTGTATATGTGTATACACACATGTGTGTATGTGTGTGTATATGTGTATACATGGATACACACTTGTATGTGTATATACACACATGTGTGTATACACAAACATGTATGTGTGTATAAACACACATGTGTATGTGTGTATACACACATGTGTGTGTATGTGTGTATATGTGTATACATGTGTGTATATACACAGATACACAAGTGTGTATATATATACACATGTATATATATATATGTGTATATACACACATGTATGTATGTATATATACACGTGTGCATGTGTGTATATATACACACATATATACACACCATATTCAAAGAAATTAAAAAATAAAGAATTAAAATTCCTTATGCATCTTCTCATTCATCTTCCGGGTGAACCAAACGGGTCAGACCATATTCTAGATTTCATTTTGAGGATAAGCATCTTCTTGAATATGCAACATCTCCCTGAATTGACCATATCTAGGATATAGTATTCCTGCTGCCAAATGGGCCCTTAAGGAAAAAGGTAATGAATTTTACATGCAACTAATCACAAAAATAATGGTTCCCAACTTGACACATTTTCCAACTTACTTGGATGCAACTTGTCAGGTATTCAGGCCTGGACTCACAAGGCACATTAAAAAAAACTCATGCATCTACACAAATTTATTTTATTATTTTTTAAGTGCACACAAATACAAGCTAAGATGGACATGATTCAACTCACTCTTGTATACAAAACTAAATTCTTGTGAGACGAAAAAATGAAATATATAATTTGCATGCCGCAATGAAATATACATCCATTCAAGTCAAACTGTGTTGAAAGCAATGCAAGGAGCTATTCTCTGGATCATATTCACATATTTACTATCAAATAGAGATTGCATTGAATTTATGAACATTGATAGTTATTGATAATGGTTTTCAGAAGCAATTATAATAGAATCCTAAATGTGGGATTTTTCCATCACATACGTGAGCCCCTGATGGCATACCAATTATTATTGAAACTCAAATTCAATATAAGGCTCCCATATCTGAGTCTTTTTCCCACAGAACAATTACATCAGATATTGAATACTTCAAGTTGTATCACGTTCTTTAACTAAAAACATTTTTATCACACTTGGACTTAACAACTTCAAATCATTACTGCAGGTATGTTTGCCATTTTGAGCAAACAATTCCATTTCCCACAATCTTAGTTTTCTGAATACAAGTCTTTCGATTTCTAAATTTCAGAGTATGTGTTGATTCAACTACTACCAGTGTAAATTTTGAATGTCGTTGTACCATACAAAGAAAGTTATGCATACATGCACACATAGTCATTGAGGATATTGCAAGATATGAAGAATTGTAGTATTAGAGAAACATAAGCGAAGCAAGTCCTATAAAAGACATTATACTTGAAAGTGATGTAAACCATTTAAACTAACTACTTAAGATACCATGGTACCCCCTCCTATAGATAGGATATACAAATCAGATTCCTTAGATGTGATGCTAGGCAATATGACCATAAAAATATTGATATTTTATATGTTTACAAAATGTGATGTTTAATCACAATTTTGATATTTATTTTATTACATAAATTAAAATAAAAATTTAAAATAAAATAATATTAAAGTAATAGAATTTTAATAGAACAATTCATTTAAAATTAAAGTAACTCTAATAATAACGTGTTGTTACTCATTATAAAAAGATAAAAAATATATAAAAAATTGAAAACTAATTTCAAACTTTCAAAAATGATCATGAAAAAATTCTTGATGAATTTCTAATGTTTTTTCGATTGTTGACATAGTTTAGGAAATAATATTTTCATTCTGTAAATTAAATATTGACCCCTTCTGCTATAGTTCCATGACACGAATTCAAGCACACATGCACACATACTTAATAGGGAAAAATAATTTCTCCCATTTAAAAATTAGATAATACACATCTTATGTTTTTTTACCTATCTTCTTGGAAAACACATGCACATGTCTAGCAAAGTGGGGAATGTGGCATGTTTGCAGGTTTTATAGGCTAATTTTAAGGCATGTTCATATGCAAGTGGCTATTGGGTTGGGTATGGGGAAAATAGAGATAAAATAAATCTTTTTCACTTAGAAGCATTGGTAATGCACACAATATTCCAACAAAGCGAATATAAGCGTAGAGAAATTTTAAGTTGCACAATTTCATTTTTCACTTTTTTTGATAGAGTTTGTAAATTTTGAGGAGAAGCAAAGATTTGTTTATTGTTGATCTTGAAAACTATTGTAAAGGCTGCAAAGCATGATGAATTACACACAAAATGCTGCTAGGAATTTATTCCTGCGTCGAAACTAGTGCAAAATATTTTTCTTCCAGTTTACAACCCACTAGAGTATTGGGTTTGAGTCATTTTAGGCTTCTCACCCTTTTGGGATGTGGGGATATTGGCAGTGTATCTTAAATAATTGAGATAAACTAATTGTTATTTCACAATGAAGGTAATGGATAAGGGGTCCCTAGCGAGTAGGAAAAATTGCCTTTAATTTTTCCCTATTATCATGCCTTTAAATTTTCCCTAATTTGGGTATTAGACATGTTGATTTCACCCCTCTTAGAGCTCAATATTGAAATTTTATTCTGATAAAATTGGGATGATTATATGAATATTAGACATGTTGATTTCACCCTTCTTAGAGCTCAATGTTGAACTTTTATTCTGATAAAACTGGGATGATTATATGAATATTTTGCTGGACTAGTGAAATAGGATGTGCACACTTTTCAACTAAAATATATGTATTGATGGAGCAAAAAATATTTTTGAGGATGATGACTTTGAATGAAGGTCACTATTTTAGCACTTTGTGTCAATTATGTCAACGATATTGGCAAGGAAAAAATTGATTAAGTTTGGTGGAGCAAAAACCAAAGCATCAAGGAAAACAGTAAAAAATGGCAAAAAAAAAAAAAAAAAGGGTGACCCATAGTAAATCAACGAAGATGGAAACATCTCATAAGTGAGGAAAATTACCTAATGGGAAAAACGTGCTACAGACTACCAATTTGAGGCTGGGAAAATCATCCGTAACTGCAAGCGGCAGGAAAAACTAAAAATGAGAGTGAACATCCCCACAATAGGTAATAATAATCATGCCAAAGCTTCTCCTAGGGGTAGTGCATTCAAACTAAGGATTAATTTTCCTATCATGAAGTGCATTTGAATTGTCAACCCAGGGACGTATACTTAAAATGGGACAACATGATTTGTACACTAAGTCTCTCAAAGAGTCATATCACTTCTGCTGCAGGAAGTAAAATACATGAAAGAGACCTACGCTATTGCTGCAGGAAAGTAAACACACACAACTACTTAATGAAATTAATGCTGAAGACTGTAAGCTCAACTTAAACTTATTCTATCAACCCAAAGCATTCACTATAATTATCCTTGCAAGTGCTGCAGGAACATACATGAGTTATAATGCTGCATGAGGAAACAGTAAACTCTACTTAAAATGTTGTAAATGCTGAAAGAAAGTCTAACCTAGTCTAATCTAATCCACCTCCCAAGTGGCCCCCCTTGGTTGGCTTCTTCTAACTACTAACACAAAATATAACTCAAAATCACTCCTTCATTATATTTCCAGAAATCGATTACATCATAATGAAAACAATGCACGAAACTAGAAAGAGTAACTTTGCTGTGAAAATGCAACAATAGTATATTATCCAACTAACTACAAACTAACAATCAAATCATTTTATATAGAGGATTGATGTTTATTCAAAGTACACAAATAAGGTCTAACTAGTTCATACCATAGAGAAAGGAGAATGTAACAGCCCATGACTGAATGCCATAAAGACTGGATAACTGATTCAACAAAGTATTGACCGCTGAGAAAATATAGCAAAGTTATGTTTCTATATTCCCTAAGATGATGGTTCCTCCAATGTAGCAGACATGTCTCGTGATGTCATAATGGTTCTCCCCGTCGCAGTTGAGACTTCATCATTTCCTCTTCAATGTCGTCGATCCACTCTCAAGCCACTCCTCATTTCTGGCAGGTTAGTAGCACATGCAGATATATATTCAAGTCAACTATTCAACTCAATCCAAATATTAGAACACACATTCAAATAGTTATATGAAATACTGCGATAGATATATAATGTTTAACAAAATATGTCACTACTAACTACCCATAGGCTTTGGTGGTTCTGATTGTACTTATAGCATGATCACAAGTTCAAATACTTAAAGGTTCACAAATGTCTTGGTAATTATGTCTAAAAATAGAGTATAAAAATCAACATAAAATAGAGATAAATTATTGTCCCATCATCTGCCCCCTACAAGTATAATTCTTGTCCTAAAGAATTACACTTCTTTGCAATTCCCTTGAATTCTCCAACCTCTATCTTCCCTCTCCTCTTGCTCTTGAAGGTGTAGTAGAACCCTATGGTTTTCTCCCAGAAGTCCATCCTGTAGTCTTCCTGTAGCTGGTCCAACTTCGTAGCATTGCTGTCATATAGGGGCCATAGAAGCATTGATGGCTGAATTGTCAGGGGACACCAGAGCTCACACCTGATTTGTCTGCCTAAATGTATATATTTTGGTGCCTGATGAGTTGTTGCTTCAAGATTAATAGGACTGTGTGGTTCTTATTTCTTGAATACTTCTGGCAACCTATTCCATATGTTATATATTTTGGTGCCTGATGAATTTTTGCTTCAAGATTAATAGGACTGTATGGTTCTTCTTTCTTGAATACTTTTGACAACCTATTCCATCTGTTTCTGGCACCAGTCAGAGCACTTTGAAAGGCAAAGTAGGACATCCCTTGATACTCTGTATAAAACTCTTCCCTGATAGTGAAAATTTTCTTCTTGGTTTATGCTTTTATGCTCCCATAGGTGAGACTAAACCAATCCCTTAGTAGCACATCAAACTTACTACTTTCACCCCTCAAGGGTAGTGGTTCTGACTTTTTCTGGTCCCTGTAATTATCTAATTGCCTTTCATAATTGGCTTCATTGTGCATCCATGACATTAAGGCCCTTAGATGTATATCTCTAATATAGAGCAAAGGATTCTACTTAGTCTCCTCTGGAATAATGAAGTTGTGTAGATATAATTCACAAAGAAGGTTATGTTTCCAGGAAGGAATGGTCTAGTACAGACCATAGAATTCTTGAGCTATTTTGAACTCATAATCTATATCCTTCAAAGTCATCATTAGTTGAAATAAGAGGAATTGTTCTTTTAAACAAATAGCATATACCCTGGGAGGAGCCCTGCAAGTTATAATTTGATCAGCCAATTTCAAGGCATGATCCATTTTCTATTTCTACCTCTTTAATTGCTCCTTCAGGTCTTCTATTTCCTCCTTTTGGTCTTTGATCACTCTTTGCATTTTCTTTCTTTCTTCCTTCCACAGAGTTGTATAAAAAATAAACTTATTGTATAGACCAAAGAGAAGACATTACAAAGTAGGTGGGCCACACTCTTCTAACTAATTATTTTGTCTCCTCTGTTCTCTATATGCCTGCTCTAAATAACTAATGAATCAAGTTCTCCGATAAGGCACTAGGGAATTTTGAGAGTGTGAGTGGGTTGACTGTTGAGGCATTGAATTTCTTCCTCATTTCCTTCTTGAACATTTTGATTACTTTCTCCAGGGTCATTCTGACTTGTGGCAGGCTCATCATCACATTTCTCATTTAGATTTTGAGAAAGATATGGGAATTTAGGTCGAATTGGGGAATTGTCTGGAATATACTCTACATGGGGTTCTACAACAGATTTTTCTGAAGGAATAGATTGACTGTCTAGGGATACTTGAGGAATTTGTCCTCTCATCTGAGGAATTCTTCATACAGGAGTCTCTGCAACCTCCACAACCTTCTTTTTACTAGATTTCTTTGGTCTCTCTACTATATGAGTAGTTGCTGTAGGAGCCCATTTCCTTTTCTTTCCTTTTGAGGCTATGGGGTTTTGTGGTTCATTTGCAGGAACTGAAGTTCCTTCACCAACTTTTCATTTTCCTCTCTTCTGATAAGAGGTAGGGACATTACTTTCAGGAGGAGGTGAAGGTCTATTTTCTTCAAGTTTTACGGGTTCCCCTTATTGGGTGGTTGTTTTCTCAGCTGGCTGAGAGGGTGTGGCAGTATCATCAATGGGTTTCTCAACATGCTCATCCTGGGGTTGCAAGGTTTTAAACTAAACAAATTCTGACAATGCCAAGGGAGAAACTTCCCTAAGAGATTTTTCAACTAACAGTTTAATTAGGGCATGGTGAGAGACAAAATTTGTATTCCCCTTCTGGGTCTCCTTGGCACTAATGCTTAGCATTTTATACAGAAAATTGGGAACATTTATTGGAAGACTATGCCTTACATAGCTAATTAATTTTAAATGATGTGCATGTAAATGAGAAAATATTCCCTCACAGGTCAAATACCTTATAATGTGTGTTGCCAGCTTGTTGAATGGTGGAGGAAGTGACATGCGTTTGCATCCTTGCTTCTTTATCTCTAATGGAGGGTCTATAAGAAGAGTAAACTGGGCTCGAGATGAACTAGTGTCACGCTCATTGGGATAATGTTCCCCAATTGTTGGCAACCCAGTTACTTCTGCTATGCGTTCCTCTATTGCGACAATCGTTAAACCCCATGCAGTTTCCTTTCCCTCCTCAAATGTACTCATAAATTTTTCTACTACCTCCTCATCAAGTTCTGTCAATTGCAGGAATACCCCATCCATCCACACGCATTGAATCTCTGAACTACTTCAACATCCGTGAGTAGAATGCCATGAACCACAGGCTCATGGCTCATCAACTGCCCTCCAATTTTTTTCAAATGCTTCCTTCAAATTTCTGCTGTAATTTGTCAATTTGTCAATTTCGTCTGCTCTGCAATTTCCAAATTCCTTATTCCCTTTTGCTTCACCCTGAATTTAAGCGTTCAAACTACACTTCTTGAAACTAGAGATTTTTTTCCTTGCAATCTTTCTGTTGTATTTGAACATAAGAAATAATGACGCTTTAACAGAAGGAATTATAACTTTAAGTGCTAGTTTAAGTGCAATTTTTCACATAGCTTAATTGTGTCCTTTCAGGATCACGTCAAGTCAGAAAATATGGAATTATTGAGGAATTATGGTACAACACTTGTGCAAGAAATTAAAAGGGCTTAATAAAACAAGGCACAAGTACAGATTTGAGTTGACAGGTAATCTTACAAGAAATGATAGGGACAACTAGAAATCACATGAAAAATTAATACACTTCCCTACCCCCTATGAAATCAAGACAAGTGTCCACACTTGTCACACTTGGCACGGGGTAAGAAACTGGCTTAATGCCTTAATTATAGATTTATCGCAGTATTAGATATAATTACCGAAATCTATGTTCTAAAAGTGGAAAGAAAGTGAAAAGTTGTACCTGTCATTCAGTTTCCACATTCTTGAAAAAGGTGGTGAGTGCGAAACAAGTGCAGCGGATGCATGTGTCAGCTGATGTCACTCTTACTTGAAACATAGAAATATGGAAAGAGGTGATGAAGTGGAGGATGGGTGGGTGGAAGGTAGAGAATTTGAATGGGTTTGAAATAAGAATATAGAAAATGAATGGAGAATGGAACTTCATTTGAAAATGAAGTTTTTATTATGAGCATACACAAATTTATGTTATGTTGAAGCTGCTAGAAGAAGGTTTGCACCCTCTGCTACAGGAAGTATTGCCTATTGCGATGTTGGAGTTGTATCTCTGAATTGCTGCAGGAAGTCATCTTTGGTTTGGGGCTAATGATAGAGACAAAGTTGATGCTCGTTGACCAATAGATTGAAATGCACTAGATCAATAGTTGTCAACTAGACTACTCCATTATCGAAGAAATGGTCTATTTCATATGGGGCCAACCATCTTTTCTATAGCTTGCTTGGTGTCTCTTGGAATCTAGAATCATATAGTAGTTCCCAATCACCTACTTGAAACTGTTTGTCCTTAATATGGGAGTCATGCCATTTCTTCCTCTATTTTTGTACTATCTTTGTGCACTACAATGCATATTTTTTCATTTCATCCAAGGAGTTGAGATGTAGCAGATGGTCTCGTTGTGTTGCAGGAAGGTCAATGTTTAACTCAAGAGCAGTACACAATGTTTTGTGCTCAAACTCAATTAGCAACATGGCTGCTTTCCGATACAATAATTCAAATGGAGTGAATCCCGTGGTTATCTTCCATGTGGTTATGTATGCCCAGACTGCTTCTGAAAGTCAGCTTCTCCAGTCACGATGGTGCAGGTGAACTATTTTTGTTAAAATTGCTTCAATTTCTCTATTGGTGACTTCCGCTTGACCATTAGCTTGAGGATGGTAGGGACTATACTTCCTGTGTCTGATATTGTATTCCTTCATGAGTTCTGTGATCAGGTTTGATGTGAATTGTGCTCCCTAACCAGTTACAAGCTCTCTTGGCACACCATAATGGGTGAGATTTCTTCATACAGGAACTCTTCTACCTTATGATCATGTGCATGTTTCATGGCCTTCACTTCAACCCATTTGGTTAGATAGTCGGTGCATACCAAAATGTAGGACTTTCCATCAGATGGAGGGTTTATAGGACCAATGAAATCCACACCCCACTTATCAAATAGTGTTACAACCACTTGTGACTGTAAAGGCATTTCATCTGATTTTGTTGGATGACCCATCCTTTGGAATTTATCACATTTTCTAGTATAATTGGTTGCATCTTTGTGAAGTGTGGGCCAGTAATAACCTGTTGTTAAGATTTTTAGAGCTGTCCTCTTAGCTGCAAAGTGTCCTCCATAGGGCTCATCATGACAAGAATGGAGGATATCATATGTTTTATCTTCAAGTACACAACTTCTCATGACTTGGTCTGGACGAGTATAAAATAATGTATTTTCAACCCAAGAAAATTGAAAACTTTTCTCAACAAGAATTCTTTTGTCCTTAGGAGAGAAATGTGTAGGCATCTTGTCAGTTGTAAGGTAATTACCTATATCATCGAACCGTGGACTCTTGACAGCAATATGGAACAGATGTTTATCAAGGAATGTATCATCTATCATAGAAGTATCATTGTCAGCATTCTGGAGTCTATATAAATAATCAGCTACAACATGTGCTTTCCCTGGCTTATCAATTATTGTGATGTCAAATTCTTGCAAAAGAAGAAGCCATCTTGCTAGCCTGCCTGAGATGGCAGGTTTGTTCATAAGATATTTTATTGCTGCATGGTCAGTGTAAACAAAATTTGGATAGCCTATTATATAATGGAAGAATTTATTCAAAGCATAAACTACTGCCAATAATTCTTTTTCAATAATTGTATAATTTAATTCTGGCTCATGTAAACTTTTGCTGATATAGTAAATAAAATTTTCAAGGTTATTAGACTTTTGTCCTAAGACAACACCTATTTCATAGTCAAAAGCATCTGTATGTATGTGGAATGGTAAAGACCAATTAGGCCCTCTAAGTACTAGTGTAGTTGTCGAAAGGGACTTGAGCTACAGTAAAGATTCCTCACAGGCTGATGTCCATGCAAACTCGGCCTCTTTTGTAAGCAAGGTGTATAGTGGAATAGCTATCTGACTAAAATTTTGAATGAAGCACCTATAATAGCTATCATGTCCTAAAAAGGATCTAACATCTTTTTTATTAGTAGGTGTAGGTAATGTAAGAATTACCTTAATTTTTGCAGGGTCTACTTGAATGCCAGCTTCTGAGATGAAGTGTCCTAGCACCACTCCTTGCATCAACATGAAACATTTCTCACTATTGAGGGATAGGTTGTGTTCTTGATATCTGATCAACACTTTTTCCAAGTTCTTCAAAGCTTCCTCAAAAGTAACAACAAATTTGGTAAAATCGTCCATGTATATTTCCATGCAATCATGTGATATATCAGCAAAAATGTTGATTATGACCCTTTGGAAAGTGGATGGTGCATTACATAAGCCAAAAGGTAACATAGAATATGCATATGTTCCCAAAGGACATGCATATGTTGTCTTCTCACGATCCTCTAGAGCAATGCTAATCTAATTATAACTGTTGTATCTATCAAGAAAAGAGAAGTACTTCTTACCATCTAAGGTGTCTAGAACTTGATCAATAAATGACAAGGGAAAATGGTATTTCTTTGTTGCATTTTTCAATTCCCTATAATATACACATATTCTCTATTTAACCCCCTTTTTAGGCACTATGACCAAAGATGCAGATACCCATTTACTGTCAGATATTAGATAAATAAAACCAACATCCTACAACTTTTGTAGCTCAATTTTTACAAATTCTCTTAAGGCTGGGTTAATTATTCTCTGAGGTTGGAAGAGTGGTAGAATTCCTTCATTGATGTAGATTTTGTGCATGTAGAGCTTTGGGTTCAAGCCTGTCATGTCTCCATAGACCCAAGCAAATGATTTTTCATGTTTACAAAGGAGTTGAGTTAACAATGCCAATTGTTGTAGTGACAGTTTACTGTTAACATGAAGATTGTGACTGGGAGAGAGTTCCAAATTAGTTTTCAGCTCTAGCATTGATACCTTAGGTATTGGGAATGTAGATATCTCATAGGGTAGTAATTGATGGATAACATCAGGTTCTATTGGAAGAACACAGTTCTCATAGGTAGACAAATGTAGAATAGAGCTTTCAAAAATATATTTTTCTATGACATAATCAATGGTAAGGATACTTTGAATCACATCATCTTCTTGCAATTTTAGGAATGATTTTCTGTGTAACATCATTATTTGAGCAATAGAGTTTAGGTCTTCTTCCTCATCTCCCAAATCTGGCCAAATAGGAGTACTCAAATCTGGTTGGGGTTGGGCAGGAGGATATAATGCTACCTTCTTGATTGCTTGGCCATTTGAAATTGTCATGTTACTTGATCTGCAACTGATATTAGCATCTATAGTGGCTAACCAAGGTCTTCCAAGGATAATTGGATAACCAAAAAAATTGACCTTAGGTGATAATATCAGGAAGTCAACATAATATTCCCAGGAATCCAATGTGACTACTATATCTTCTATGATGCCATCTGGGGTGACAGTGGAACTATCTGCAAGTTGTAAGACTGTTGGAGTGGCTCTCAATCACTCTATACTCAACCTGTGCATGGTATCCTTAGTCATAACATTTATGGTTGCTCCCAAATCTACTAGAGCATTCTTCACAAATTGGCCATTAATTATAAGATCAACAACTAGGCTTCCAGGGTCAGAGTACTTTGGAATGACTATCTTTCCCAACATAATATCTGAAAGTTTACCTATAACATGTACTGTGTGGTGATCCTTTTTCTTACATCTAGGATTTTCAGGCATGCTTCTTTAATTGATTTTCCATAAAGAGGAACATATTTGATAGCTTGAAACAATGGAATCTGGATATGCATGTTTTTAAACTGGTCAAGGATATCAAATGGTATTGCTTCCTGAGATATAGGTTTTTCCATGCTAATCCTTTGTGGAAAGGGAGAGGTATGAACATTAGTTTAACTTAGTATATCAGTTGGTTGGACAATATTTGGAAAAGTATCTTTTGGAAGTGGTGCTGATGCTGCAGGAATGTCTTGATGTTATATTATAATAGGAGGTTCAGGTGCAGGCAGAGTAGTACCAGATCTCAAGTGAATATCAGATATCTCTAGTGCATAGGTAGGGTAGTGATAAGTATTAGTAGCATACATTAGTTAATGTTTTTTCTTATTGTTAGGATTGGGATGTGGTTGAGAGGTAATTGGGTTGGCTTTGGAGTAGGACTTGTGGTTGCAAGAGGTGGCATTATTGTAGGTTGAGACACTGGAGGTGGTAAGGGTGGATAACCAAGATTTTTATTAGGCCATTGTTGAGGTCCTTTCCATTGTTTATATGGTTTCCAACTCCCCTATGGTGGCTGTCATTGATTTTGAGGTTGTGGCCACTGGTTTTGCTGAGTATTAGGCCAGACATTGTTCCAAGCATGTTGGGAGTACTGAGAAGGGTTTTGATAATTCTGGTTTTGCCATTGATTATTATAAGGATTAGAAAATTGCAGAGGGTCCTGAGACATACCTTGTCTTGAAGCCTATAGCCGTGTTGAGAAACAAAGAAGAATTTCTCTTCGTCTCCTTCTATTTTCATGTACTCAGTAAGAAGGTGTTGGTTCTCCAAATTTGCCACCAACTTGCACCCATAATCTTTCTTTTTCTTGCGGCAGTGAGGACAATACTCAGCTAGCTGTGCTTCGACATCTGCATTCTTCTTCTTAGAATTAATTTTATCTAGGTGTGTCGTGACATCATTGATTATATCTTTCTTGAAATGTGGCAACAAGTTTGAGATTTCAAGCTTAGAAATGCCCGATTTATTCCCCTTAGTAAGTGTAGACCAAAATCCTCTGCCCTTCTTTATTGTTGATCTTGAATAGTTGAGGCATATTTTTGTAAGATCATCCCAGGAAGATTGGGATATATCTCCTCCATCCATGAGGTCTAGTGCTTCCAGGTAGTTATCACTTACTCCCCTCAAGAAAATGAGTTTCTGTGAATCTTCCTCCAACACATGTTGTGGATTCTTCTGCAGGTTATACAAGAAGCGTGAAACATAATCTTCCAGAGTTTCATCTTCTTTTTGTGACATTTAAAAAATTAAATCTCCTCTCGGCTCACCCCCCTTGCAATACTCTTTATATTTTTGCAGAAATAGAGTTTGCATCTCATCCCAGCTGGTTGCTGCATTAGCTCCTAATCCCGTAAACCATCTTAGGGCAGACTCCTTCAATGTTGCTGGAAACAACTTGAGCTTGTGGTCATCAGTGTTGTAGTCAAAGATTCAACAAAGAATGTCAAACTCAAACATAAATGTGTTAGGGTCCTCAGTTGTTAGGCCATAGAACTTTGGAAGTGCACCAGTGGGTATGTTTTTGAGGTTAGCATTGTTGATAAGGATAGGAAGAGGGAATGGAAAGGTAGGTTGTGCCATTACTGGAGGTATTTGGAAATGGACTTGCTACTGGAAAGGAAAATTAGCCACATTATTATGAATGAGATGCACACTTGGAATGGAGTTAAGAAAACTGGCCAAAATTTTAGCAAAAGGTTGAAGGAAAACTAGATCAAAAGGCTCTGCTTCAGATGAAGATGCTGTAGGAGATTCAAAACTTGCATCAAAAAAAGGTAATTCAACTTCTTCAAATTCTTCATTCAGATTAACAGATTCTCTTGGCAAGAATCTGCCATGGTCATCTCATCTTCTTCCTCTTTGATGCATTCAAGTAATTAGGTAAACTTGTGAAGCAAGTTTAGGACCACAAACTACTATCTAGAAAACATGGAACTATCCAAAAATGAAAAATGACTCAATAAGGTTCTCAACTTGACACCATCCCTGACAACAACGCCAAAAATGAACAACCCCACAATTGGTAATAATAATCATGCCAAAGCTTCTCCTAGGAATAGTGTATTCAAACTAAGGATTACTTTTCCTATCATGAAGTGAATTTGAATTGTCAACCCAAGGACTTATACTTGAAATGGGACAACACAATTTGTGCACTAAGTCTCTCAAAGAGTCATATCACTTCTACTGCACGAAGGAAAAATACATGAAAGAGACCTACACTATTGCTGCAGGAAAGTAAACACACAAAACTACTTAATGAAATTAATGCTGAAAACTGTAAGCTCAACTTTTCTATCAACCCAAAGCATTCACTATAATTATCCTCGCAAGTGGTGCAAGAACATACATGAGTTATAATGCTACAGGAGGAAACAATAAACTCTACTTATAATGTTGTAAATGTTGAAAGAAACTCTAACCTAGTCTAATATAATCCACCTCCCAAGTGGGCTCCCTTGGTTGGCTTCTGTTAACTACTAACACATAATATAACTCAAAATCACTCCTTCATTATATTTCAAGAAATTGAGTACATAATAATGAAAACAATGCATGAAACAAGAAAGAGTAACTTTGTTGTGCAAATTCAACAATAGTATATTATCCAACTAGCTAAAAAATAACAATCAAATCCCTTTATATAGAGGATTGATTTTTATTCAAAGCATATAGATAAGGTCTGACTAATTCACATCGTAGAGAAAGGAGAATGTAACATCCCATGACAAAATTTCATAAAGACTGGATAACCGATTCAAAAAAGTATTGACCGTTGAGAAAATATAGCAGAGTTATGTTCCTATATTCCCTGAGATGATAGTTCCTCCAATGTAATAGGAATGTTTAGCGGTGTCATAATGGTTCTCCCCGTCACATCTGAGACTTTGTCATTTCCTCTTCAATGTTGTCGATCCACTCTTAAGCCGCTCCTCTTTTCTAGCAGGTTAGTAGCACATGTAGATATATTCAAGTCAGCTATTTAGCTCAATCCAAATATTAGAACACACATTCAAATAGTTATATGAAATACTGTGATAGATATATAATGTTTAGCGAAATATGTCACTACTAACTACCCATAGGCTTTAGTGGTTCTGATTGTACTTATAGCATGATCACAAGTTCAAATACTTAAGGTTCACATATGTCTTGGTAATGTCTAAAAATAGAGTATAAAAATCAACATAAAATAGAGACAAATTATTGTCCCATCAGAGAGCACAAATTTAATAGCATGAAAAAGGACAAAAATGATGAATGGATGAGATCCATTTAATCGTCTTGCCTCTATACGGTTCAGACGCAAAAATCTGCTACTTAAATGCAATAAGGCAAAGCTTTTCTTACCTCTGTGCCTATGTGCTTGAATTCCTGCAATGGAACTATAGTAGAAGGGGTAAATATTTGTTTACAAAATGAAAATATTAAATCCCTTAACTAACTCCACAATTGAAAAAACATTAGAAATTCATCAAGATTTTTTTCATGATCATTTTTGAAAGTTTGAAATTAGGCTAGGGTTTCATGTGTATGGTTCTCTGTCTGCATTTCCCACTTGTCATACCACATTTACTGCAGGAATTTTCTTTATGGTTAGTTTATAATGGACTCGACCAACTTCAGCTTAGCAGTTGATGTTGGTGCTCGAGTTACTGCTTTGGAAAGTCATGGCGCCTCCTCTGAATAAACATCCATGCAAGTTCATCCTAAAGGTCTTCCACGAGGTAACCCTAATATTGTGCTTAACATGCAATAATTTTATGTTGCTTTTGATTGGTTGGAAAAACATATCTTGATAGGTTATTTTGTGGGTCACACTCCTCTTGAAACTATGCTCATAGAGTGGGTCACCAAGAGCTAAACTCCTCATGGAGTCCACTGTGAGGGTGTTCAAAACCTTACCAAAGGTTTTTTTTGTTTTGTTTTGTTAACCCTTCTCAAGAAGAAGCGGCTTTCAGCCGTGGTCCTTAGACGATTCATTCCTCCTTGCTTGTATTTTAGAGGTGGTCTCAAGACTTCACTATCTTAGATGACAAGAAACTTAGGGTTTTCGTGTGGGTTGAGTTTCTTAGTCTCCCATTGCCATGCTGACCTTTTACTGAGTCCATTTCCAGAACCCTTGGCAACGTTATTACTATGGAGCATGATAATTTTTTCAATGCTCATCCATAGAAGCATGTTTGTGTAGAGGTTGACCTCAGTAAGGACCTCAAGAACTCTATTGAGATCCATGTTGGAACCCACACCTTCTCTCAGAAGGTGATTTATTTGAACCTACCAAACACCTGCTATAGGTGCCAGTCGGCAGAACATAAGATCAAGGATTGCCCTTTGGCCTCCCCAGGCCAAGCTGTACCCAAAGGAAGCTCCTGTTAAAAATGTGGAGGCTAGAAAGAAAGAAGAATGGACTACGGTTGTGTGAAAATGAAAGACCTCTTTGGCTCCCAAGAAGACACCCGCCATCTCTATTTCTTCTCCTCCACCGACACCTCCAGCTGGAGAGAAAGTGTTAGCCATTCAAGGGCCACCAATGGTTCAACAAGTTCCAAACCCTATTTCATAGAGGAAATCCCTAGCTCTATGGTCTACCACCTCTGGGGTGGCATGCACTCTGCAAGTTGTGTCTTCAATTGTTATTTCACAGACATTGCATCAGTCTCGCAACTTAGATGGTCGTGCAGAAGACCTAGAGAAAAAGTGACACTTTATCTCACCTGGAGATTTACCCACTAGCTTTGGTACCATTCTGACTTTCTTGTAGAATAGTTTCTCCTCTCTTGAGGACAAGGAAGAAATGCAAGAGTTTTCATGAATTTTTTATCCTAGGATGTGTGAGGTCTGACCGACCTCTCTAGAAAATATTATGTTCGGGATACTCGTTGCATACTTTGAAGTCTGGATATTTTGTGTTTGTAGGAAGTTAAAATCTTTGGCTTTTTTCTTATTTCTTCTTGTCGTGTCATATGGCCAGATGACATTGTGCTTTATTCTCAACATGAAGCTGGTAGAGGTGGTGTCATTACTATCCTTTCACCTTGTTTTTAATATATTATCATTGCACATGGTTCTGATCATATGCATAGAGTTATTTGGATTTTGGTGTCCTTTAATAATAATTCCTTTGGTATAGTTAATGTTTATGCTCCCAATGAAGCTATGGAAAGATCTCAACTCTGGTGTTGGCTGGCGGATAATTTGCCTCTAGCCACTTGGGTTGTGTGTGGGGACTTTAATATGGTTGAGCTGACCTCTTACAAGGAATGGATTCTGCCTTTTTAGTGGACAACTGGAGAGTAGGAAGCATGGTACTATATGTGCAATAAATTGAGCCTTTTTGATCCCAATGCTAACCGTCGTCAGCAGAGTGGGCTCTAGCACACTTGGTATAATTTTAGAGTTTGTTCTGACGACATATTTAAGAGACTTTATCATGCTATGATAACTGCACAATCTTTCTTTTCTTTTTTTCTGAAGATTGGGAATTACCTGTCATTCCTCTACCATATGTGACTTTGTCCGATCACTACCCTATCTTATTTTCTATTACATGGAAATTTGGTGCTCGACAGACTGTCAGAACTCAATTTTTTCTCAACACGTTCATGCTGAATCATGCCTCAACCATTGCTCATATTCTTTGAGTCTGGAATTTAGAGCCTTGGCCACATAATAAAATAGGTTAGATTCAATGGTGGAATGATGTCATCACATGCACTGCCAGATTTCTCAAAATCTATGGCCGCCAGTTGGCCATGTACATAAAATTTTCTTTTGAAGCCAAAACCAAAGCTCTTTGGAGTGCTTCTAAAGCTCTTGCTTTGAATCCATTTGATTTTGAGCTTCAAATCAAGCTTTCTAAGCTTCGACATGAAAAGCAGATTGCTGACAATTATGATGCTTGGGGAGCACAAATCAAAGCTCACCTCCATTGGGTGGAGGTGGGCGATCAAGCCTCTAAAGAGTTTTTTCATGCTCTCAGAGCCCTTCATACCAACTTTGGGATCAAAAAGATCAAGCATGGTCATGAAACTCTTTCATATCTTCCTTCTATTCTTCAATCTTTTGTTCAACACTATGAAAGAGTGTTTTCTTCACAGGGAAATTCAGTTGCTCAGGATGAGGCTCTCAAAATGTGTATTTTTGTTACTCCAAACCGCATTGCAGTCGAGAAACGTGGCTTCTATGAGAAAATTCTCACCATTAGTGACCTCAAAGAGACTATCTTTTCTATGGAAGATGACAGATCCCCTGGGTGTGATGATTTCCCATGTGAATTCTACAAACATTTGTGGGACTCTATAGGCCCCGACCTGCATAAAGTTTATATGGAAGCTTACCACAATAAAAGTTTGGGAGTACTTATTAAAAAAGGAAATATTAAATTCATACCTAAAGCTGGCAATCCTGAGGATATCTACAATTGGAGGCCCATCACTTTGCTGAAGGTTTCATACAAGATCATTGCTAAGGATGTAGCTCTTAAAATTAGACATCTACTTCCTTCGATTGTCCAGCTAGAACAAACTGGCTTCATTAAGTCTAGATATATTATCGACAATATGATTGCTGTCTGGGAAGGTATGTAATGGGCCCATTAGTCCAAGTAGAAAACCTTGTTCCTTAAAATTGACTTTGCAAAGGATTATGATCACATTGAATGGCCTTTCATTCTTGCTATGTTACAGGCTCTTGGTTTTGGTCCCAATTTTTGCAGTTGTTGGAAATGATTTTTGGTGATGCTTCTACTTGTATTTCTGATCTGTAAATGGATCTAGACTATTTACAGAATTGAATGCTTAAATAAAAAAAACAACTTAGCGGAAGACTTAATTCATTTATCATAAATGAAATTATGCATCAAAACTTAAGGTGAGAAACAGAATTGAGAGAGAAGAAGATAAGAAGGTGCAAATAGAATTTGGTTACGGAGTTCGCCACAAACATGATTACGTCTCCGGGTCGGCTCCAATAGAGTACGACCGATCCAATTAATCTCCAAAAAATCAAATACAATGCACCAAGACCATTTCTTCAAGCACTTCGGCAGCATAACAATTCTCCGAAGTACGAAAATGGCTCCAAAAATCTCCTAGAAAAATCTCCCTATTCCTTTGATTCAAAATTTCACCACCTGGATGCTCTCTCCACCTTCATCACCTAGATGTCCCCAGAAGCCTAATACCCCCCCCTTTTTATACATAAAATTAGCCAAAATAAGGCTAAAACAAATAATTACAAAAATAAACCTTCCAACTAATTCCATCTTCGTAATAACCCCTTAACAAAT
>MU227655.1:418639-473112 GCA_018584345.1 Thuja plicata
GCCATGGATGAGGAAATAGATGCAATTCAAAGAAATGAAACTTGGGAGCTCACTAATTTACCTCCTAACAAGAAAGTTATTGGAGTTAAGTGGGTCTACAAGACCAAGAGCAATGCTGAAGGAAAAAAAGATAGGCATAAGGTTCGATTGGTGGTCAAGGGGTATAAACAACAATTTGGTAGAGACTATGATGAAACCTGCGCCCCTGTTGCTAGAATGGAAATCGTGCGTGCTATCATAGCAATTGCAGCTCAGCACAAATGGAAGGTATATCAAATGGATGTGAAATCTGCCTTCTTGAATGGAGTATTGAAAGAAGAGGTTTATGTGGAGCAGCCACCTGGTTATGAAGTTCTGGGTCATGAAGGTAAAGTGTATAGGCTGAAGAAGGCTCTTTATGGGCTTAAGAAAGGTCCACAGGCATGGTATAGCAAAATTGACTCATATTTGATGAGCAATAGCTTTTGCAAAAGTGATGGTGAGCCCACTCTTTACATCAAGGTAGAAAATGGTAATATTTTAATTGTTATCTTGTATGTTGATGATTTAATCTTTACTTAGGATAATGATTTCCTCATTGCTGCTTTTAAAGAGGCCATGAAAAGAGAGTTTGAAATGTCAGACTTAGGTCTCTTGAGATATTTTCTAGTCATAGAAGTAAAACAAATGCATGAAGGCATTTTTATCTCTCAAGAAATATATGCAAATCAGATCTTGGAGAGATTTAAAATGCAGAATAGCAAGGCTTCCCCCACACCAACTACGGTAGGTCTAAAGCTAAGCAAAAATGATTGCAACAACAATGTGAATCTGACTTTGTTTAAAATCTTGGTTGGAAGTTTGATGTATTTGACAGCAACTAGACCAGACATTATGCATGTAGTAAGTTTGATTTCCAGATTTATGGAAACTCCAAAGGACTCCCATTGGAAAGTGGGAAAGATAATCCTAAGGTATGTGAATGGCACCAAGGGATATGGTATTTTGTATACTGCAGCAAATGATTCTGGATTGATTGGTTACACATACAGTGATTGGGCAGGGAGTTTGGATGATCGGAAGAGCACTTTCAGATATGTCTTTCACATGGGTTCAGGTGTAATCTCATGGGCTTCTAAGAAGCAACCCATAGTTTCTCAATCTACAACAGAGGCTGAATATATAGCAGCAAATGCAGTAGCATGTCAAGCTATTTGGATAAGAAGGATCTTGGCAAAATTGAAGGAAGAACAAGAGGATGGAACCACAATATTTCCTCAATAGCTTTGTCGAAGAATCCAATGTTTCATGGAAGAAGCAAGCACATTGAAATCAGGTATCATTTTATTAGAGAATTAGTTGAGAATGGTGAAATAAAAATGAAGTTTTGCAGGTTGGAGCAGCAACTAGCAGACGTTTTCACCAAGCCTTTGTGCATTGCAAGTTTTGAACGCCTAAGGAGAAGTCTGGGCGTAGTTCATTTGGATCAAGCATTATCGTGTTTTGTCAGCTCAAGACAATGGGGGAGTGTTGGATTTTTATAATAAAATTTGATTGCTTGAGCCTCTTTCTTTGACTTTCCAGAAGTTGAAAATCTCCTCTATTTTAATTGCTCAAAGAATATCAGATTTTATGTGGACTTTTTTGAGATGAGTTCAAATCAGATTTTGGGGAAATCTGATTTCTTCTTTAGACTTCTGATATTTTCTTTGGACAACAATTACTTTATAAAGTGAAGAATATATTTATTCTTAAACATAGATGTAAGAAGTTAATTTGCAGCAGCAACAAATTAGTTTATTTAGTAAGTGCTCTATTTTATCAGAGACTTGGTTTTACAACAGTAGTTGTAATTTTATTGTCTTGTTGAGCAGTGATTGCTCCAAACATTTTGTAAGAGCTTTGAGAAGCTCAAAGTATTTTGTATGCAGCCCCAGATAGCTGTAAGTTTATTTCAGTTGTAGAAGTTAATTTTCAGATTAATAGAAGCAAGAGAAGCTTGCATATCTCCAATCTATTCATGTTTATGCTCTGCCCTATTTTGGGGATTTTAATTAATTGCTGAATACAGAGCATTCTATGTGTGAGTAATTTCCAGAATATAGAGTGAGTCTATATTCTTTACAGAAACACTGTGAGAGATACAACATATAGAATTTTATGGAGTGGATAATTCATCTACATCAAAAGGCTCCTTCTTTGGTTTTTTGGCACATGTTTGGCCATCAGATAACAACTTAGTGTTGAACCTATCATAGATCCTGCTAAGTAGAAATCAACTTTTTTTGGATGCTATAAAACCAACATGTTCATCAACAATAGTGTATTTTTTTGGAGTCATACAAACATACCATACAAATGATCCATTTCTGTAGAGCCAACATTGTATTAGAGACAATAATATACCCAAAGTGTTCTCAATGTACAAATTATAGTTATACATATCAAATGTATGTGAAAGTACACTTTTGTAAGAAATGTGTATATAAACACAATATCTGATTTAGTATACACCTGTGATATTATGCTTTTTGATTTTTTCCTTCTCCACACGAATGTCAGAGTGATTTCCATTACTATACACAACATGTTTCATGACACCAATAGAAGCCATGTGTCATAAATGATAGTAAAAATTTCTATGATTTAGCTATTAAATTAGGGGAAAAAATCATAATCACGATAGCTTATTCACTCATAGTTACTGTTGTAGTGTTCCTTTCCCAAAAAATGATAATATGCTGCCTATTAAAAAATATGCTAAAGTGCGTTAAAAAATCACCATATTAATTAGATGATTGAATAAAAGAACAAATAAAAAATGCACTCAACATTATTTCAATAGTATATTTTATTCAATTCTGAGCATCAACAAGTACATTGATGATGATGTCTTATTTAATCTCCAAAGTTGTCATGATGCCAAAGAAAAATTCAATAATTTACTAATCAAGTACTAGCTAGACCTCTTGCAAATAAGGGTCAATTTGCATATGATAAATGTAGTTTACAACACATCTATCTTCAATGTAAATTACAAATTCAAAGAAATAATCATGGAAATTCAATAAAGGAACATACACATATACATATACACACACACAAATATATATATATATATATATATATATATATATATATATATATATATATATGGGTGTCATCAAGAAGTTGAGTCCACTTTTTGGCCAAAAAATGGAATTATTTTTCCTATTTTTTCAAGTTTATCTTGTTTGAGCTGAATATTTGAAGCACTTAGAGATTGAATCTTAAAACAAATCAGCAATAGAAGTTATAGTACTCAAAGTCTACTTTCCAAATATGTAATTTATTTAAATACCCAGATGAAAATTATTTATTTTTAATAGGCATTACTAAAACCCTCATTTTAAAAGTCCCTATTTTTGGACTATACTAGGTCCGTGTATGACAAGAAAAAATTGATCCAAATGAAACTATTTCTCTGAATCCTTTTGGAGAATGGTACGCAACTCAGTTAAGATTCATGAAAATATTTTTTTTTGTATTTTTTAGTGAATAATTTTTTTATTAGCCATAATTGTTATTTTTAAAGTCTTTCGTGTATGACAAGCATAATGTGACCTAAACATATGATTTTTATTTTTCTTTTTAAATTGTGTAGAATTGTCTCTACATTGATGTCATATAATTATTTTTGCAAGGAACTTTTAAATAAAAAATTTATTAAAATAACAAAATATCATGTTCTCTAGAGGTTTGTAGACCTGTTTCAGTAGAAAATCAATAAAAAATTAAAAAAGTAATCAAATATATAAATCGTTTACATATTTAGAATGTACACAGTAAGATCTATAATGGGTTTTTTTCAACAAAAAATTCTGTAGAAACCTCATTCTGATTCGTGTCCAAAGTGTAAAAATTTTCTGCAGATTTAAATGGCCTCCAACATTCATGTCAAACCAGTTCCAAAGCTCAGGGTCGGTTGACAAAGCCATTTACAAAGCTAAACCCAAATAAAATTGAGTGAGAAAATTCAAAATTTGGGGAACGGGGTCCCACTTGCAGAATGTCACCTTGATCCTGAAGTGTACGTTGCGGGATCAGATTTTTGAGGAATGGGTTCCCACTACATAACGAGGTGACATTTTAAAAATAAAACATCACCCCATTTCTTAATGGGGTGATGTTTCAAATATAAAATGCTACGATGTTTCAAAGCAGGGTCATATTTTAGTTTTGACCATCTTTTTAATTTTTTTATTAAAACCAGTTTACTGCATCAACAATGTAGCAGCAGTACAAAATATTTTACAGAGTTTTTTAGTTTTTGTCTTGTTGATGCATTATCATATTCACCATGAGAATGATTCAATGTTTGAGAGCATCTTGTAGAATTTTTTTGTTTAAGTGAACCATTGAAGGCATTATTTGATTGATTTGAATTATTAATCATGGGATCTAAAAAATGTCAAAAGAGGAAAGGAAGGAGGGGTATGACCCCTAAAGAAATGCAAGAAGAGAGAGAGAGAGAAAGACACCAAACATCTTAGGGATAAAAGATTGAGGATGCACCAAATGAATATCAATGAAGCTTCAGGATCCACAATAATTGAAGATCCAAACATTGTAGATACCATGGGGGGTATGAGGGATGCACAAGATGAGGTCTAAGAGGTGAATCCAAAAGATCATACGAATATAGACAAAAATGCAAGTACATATTTGAATGAACCTTTTAATGATGTAGAAATGTGACAACAAACATGATTGCAGGTACATCTTCAAATCCACCTTTGAATGATACTAAAATTATGGTTATAGATAATACTCTTTATAGAGATTTATTACTAGCATATACTAGTGCTGAAATTGATTCAATTCCTAACATAGTCCTTGAAAGAGTTCATGAAAATAAAAATACCCATAGTTTTGTTGATGATGAAAAACCTTTTGTTGATGCGAATGAAAATCCTCCTGAGCACGTTGAAATTGAAAATTCTCTTGTTGTTGAAATTGAAAATCCTTCTATTGTTCAAAATGAATATCCTTTAAATGTTGTTTACAACGAAAATGAAATTCCTTTCCTAGATGAAAATGAAAATATTTTCCAACAAGGTGCAACTGAGAATTCTAACCGTGATGATGATACTGAAAAGTATTTTTTGAATATTGAAAGTAATGTTGTGGATGGTCTTCCTGGTAAGCTAGCTTGGAGGCAGATAAGAAAATATGCTAATAGAATATACAAAGAATTCTTTTATCAAAAAAATAGCATTTCAATGTCAACTTATGATGCAATTGATGAGAATGTCAAAAATGAGAAATGTAATGAAAAAGTTAGGCATTTATGAGAAACAAAATAAAAAAAGATGCATCAGTTAAACATGTTATATCTATTGTTGCTAGTGCCATTCACTGTATTGGAAAAACAAGTTGATCTAAAGATAGGAATGCATCACGATGAGCTATAACAACTGCTATAGTCAATAAAAACACTTTGGATAAAAGAATGGTAAACAATATCAGTGGAATTTTAAACATGCATCCTAAAACATTGGTAAGAGCATAAAAGAGAAGACTAAGTATAAAAAATGATGTAATCAACCATTGTTGGAGTTTTAGTGGTAGACTCCCACGATCTGACATGAAATTGAATTGTGAAATAAAATATTTGGTTGAAAAGTATTGGCATGATAATACAAGGGTATCATCTAATGCTAGAGATGTTTTGAAATTAAGAGTGAGTTGTAAAATTTGTGATCCTCATCCAAAACACCTATTAGACACCACCCAAACAGAATTTTATAGAATTTTTTTGATGAGGTTGATTTACTTGGACATATTACCCTTAGTCAAAGGTCATTTGAAAAATGTAAACCTTGGTATGTGAAAATCAATAAGAAACTAATATCTTGTTGTTGTAAAACACATGTTCAATTTTTTTATTACCACGTTTACATGCTAACATGACTATGCAGGATTGACCTGAAACAATCAAGGAGTTTGTAGCAAGTTTTTTCTGTGAAAGATCTAATGGGCAATTTTTTTTTAAGTTCTTGTATTTTAGGGCAATGCACTACTTGTGAAAATTTTGCATTATTAGACCAATGTATGCGTGAAATTAGTGAAAATGATTTTGGCCAACAATTAGTGGATGTTAGAAGATTTAAGAATGTTGAATATCCTTTAAAAGATGGAAAAATTGGAAAGCGATGCAAATTAATCACATAAAAACTTAGTTAACATGCATTCATTTCAGAATTCAAGAGTAAGATCATTCCTAAATACGTGAAACACTCTCAATATGCTAGATGAATTGATGGTCAATTTTGCATGTGTAGAAATACATTTCTAGTTGGCACTATACTATCAATAGTTGACTTTGCAAAAAACTATACTCTTGCTCCACAAGAAGAAACTCGGGATCAATACTACAATTCAATGCAAGTCACTATGTTTTTTCATATTGTTTATAGACATGCACATGATAGTACATAGGATGATAGAAAAATTGTCAGGGAGTATCATTTCTATTTGAGTGATAATCAGATGCACTCATCAGAGTTTGTTTAGTATTATTTTGAGTTTTATTATATTAATTTAAGAGAGCAGGAAATCCAGATGAGAGAATATTTCACATGGTCAGATAATTATAGGACAATTCAATGATGCTCGAATGTTTTATTGGCTTAGTAGGGCTCACAAGGAAACCAATATACCACATATGTGGAGTTTTTTGAAGCTAGACATGGTAAAGGAGAACATGACGAAGCTGGTGCATGTGTTAAAATAAGTTTGGCTAGAGAGAAATTAAAATTTGAGGATGAAGCCAAATTTAAAGATGCATGAGCTATTGTGGATTGGTGCAATTTAAAATTATCTGTAGGATCAAACGAGAACTCTATAATTAATTTTTTTTTTTTCATTAATAGAAGAAAATAGCATTCCACCTAGACTTGATTGTCATACAATTATTGGATCAACATCATGGCATTCATTTAAGAGTTCTGATGTAAGCACATGGACATTGTGGTCAAGAGAGCTTGCATGTTTTTGTCAATTTTGTATTTCAGATGATTGGGATGCATGCGAGAATAAAGAATGGGTCAAAGAATAGAAACAAAGATCCATGACACCTCCTCAAACATATGAGCATTATGAAACAACAATTGAAGACAATGATCAACTATTTGCATGTCATGCCCAAAAGTTGGGCAAAAACACACAAATAAAATTTTTAAAAACACATGCTAAAGGTTAACTAAATTACCTCAAGATAACACATGCACACAAAACGGTGCAGGAGGTAAAGGTTATCAGAATGAGTTAAAGTGTTGAAAACAACTCAGGGGTCTAACCAGAAGAGGGTTGACCAAGTTTGACCAAGCTATCCAAAAATTCAAACTATGCAAAAATTAGCTACAAAACTATTCTACAAGGGTCCTTAAGCTACACGTTTCGATCGACACACAAATCAAGATAGTTGACTAAAGTTAACTAGAGTTGACCAAAAAGTCAACCATGCACTGAATAACATGAAAAGAAGTTACTAGGTTCTGCTAAGCCCTAAGGATGGTTCACACACGTAAATTGAGATAGTTGACTAAAAGTCAACCAAAGTTGACTAAAAGTCAACCAAAGTTGACTAAAAAGTCAACCATGCCCTGAAAAGTGTGAAATTGATAACTGAGGTTCAAAAGGGTACAAGGAGTATCTGTGCGTGAAAAATGAGATGGTTAGACTAAGTTTGACCAAAAGTAAACCGTGCACGATAAGGGTCAAGGGTAACGATAATACCTTTTAAAAAGGTCAGTCGTGATGATAAGGGATTGACTTCACCCACTTATTGATAAATTGCATTAAAAAAAGCTATTAGGTTGAAGGAAAAGTTTATTCCTTAAACTACGATTTAAAATTTTAATTTAAAATTGTTAATTTAATAATAATCTAATCTAAAAAAAATGAATAGTTAAATCATATCTATTTGATAAAAAAATCATATCTAGATTAGAATCTAATCTAAATAACATTAATTCTATTTTAATCACCTAATCTAAATCTAAATATAAATATAATCTAATTATAAAAATCAAATCTTAACTTTTAACATCTTCTCTAATTAAAAAAATATCTATTTTAAGCAATATTAAATCAATTTTAAAAGAATTCTAATTACCTTTTAAAATAAAATCCTCAATGCATCTTTAAATCTAATTTGCAAATAAATAAAGTATAATATTATCTTTTTAAAAACATACCCCTAACCTCCCACATAAAAAAATATTTATTCTACCTAAAACACCACCAACCCTAAATTTCCTTCTAGAAATCAAGAGCAGCGTGGGTCTTTGACAGTGGCGAAGGGAATAGGGTCTAGGCGGCACATGGGTAAAACCACTCACAACATGGCAGGATCCCACGCCGTGCGCTCGGCCAGCGGCGATGGGCGTCGTGGTGGGGACGGGTGGCTCGACGCCACCCGTCCACTATGCAAGCACAGTGGCCGGCGGGCTGACAGTGGTCATCACCCCCCCTCCCTCGGCTCTGCTCTGCACTTCGCATGAGGAGCATGGGGTTGAGGATAGGACTTCGACGCTCCTCGCCCCAAACCACTTTAAGTTTTTTTTCTATTTTTAGCAACATTTTTTTTTGTGATGTAATTTTTATTAACTATGTTTTCTTTAACTTGTATAATTTAAAATGATAAAAATGCATAGTATATATATTATTATTATTTTTCTTTCTCATTAAAAATGTATGTTACAAAACAATGACATAATGGAGAATTAATTTTTAAATTCTAAACATATATTTGGAATCTAACCGGTTAAATGAACACTTTGAAGGAATTAGATTTTGAAATATAACCAATATTTTTTTTCTAAACAAAATTTGAATAATTTTTTCTTAGTATGAAATTCCCTTAAGAATGAAATGAAAAATATAAATTTTATTTAAAATAAATAATGACTTATTTGCATTAATACATTTTTAGGTACAAGAGTTCAATCAACTTTCTTTATTTCAAAACAAGCTAAATCAGAATATAATGAGTATTTCTTCTCTAATAAACTCTATTGATCAACATTATAATCAATTTAAGATTATTATTTTCTCTATAACATCAACAAGAATACAAATACTTTAATTGAAGTCAATAAAATCTTATAATCAACATCAAACTCTAGGAGGAAACCATTAATGTCATTTATGAAAATGAATTTAGACAACTTTACAATATGTCCTTGCACTTAATGCAAGTTTACAAGCTTAATATGTTTCCTCTTCATAGGGCCTCGAAAGGGTCTACTGGTATGCAATCTCAACTACAAGGGTGGAATACAACCAAGAAAAATCCATGATTTCTGTAACCACTTAAAAGTTCAAGATCTCTCACAAGCCCTCCATGCTTCATCGGAAGACCTGTGACAAGATACGGTTGACCATGGAGACTCACCTCCCAACCTAGGACTTTTCAAGGCCACCCCTAAGCTAGGGGATCCAGAGTGGAACAAGATACAGTCAGGTATTTTACAACTCATAGAAAACACATACAGATCTATCAAACATAAAAAAACTTCCCAACAAAAGGTAGAACAGGAGGAAGGTCTCCAAGAGGCCTTCCTAAAAATAGGGGTGGTGGTAGACCATCACAGTAAGAGAATCCAAGTAAACAAAAAGAAAAAATCAAGCCACACATGGACTTGGAATGACCATCTACATAAGATGCAGTCATAAACAATAACCTCATTATACCCCCAAGTGCCCTTAGGCCCTACTTGGCATCATGGGTATAAAAAAACCTCATGTTTTTCCCTCCTCACATGGGAGACTCTACACTAAAATGGAGTCATTTCCTACCACCCCATTCAAGGTTACTCTGCCCTCCCAAGGGTGAGTGTGCCTTGAAGAATCCCATTCAAAATAAATCACAAATTAAAACACAATAAAATAAACTCCAAAAACTCAACTTGAAAATAACTTAGAAATTACATATGACTCCATTAATGGAGTTTCAAGCTCAAGAAAAAACTAAAACTATGAATATTATTCTAAAATAACCAACCTTACTCCAAAGCTAAGGCAAGTTGAAAGTCTGATGATGAGGTATCCTTCCAAGACTCTTTCTCCAAAAGACTCCTTCAAATCTGGAATTGTCTTTAAGGGTAGAGAGTGGGTGAACACTCAACTATGCCTAAAAGATTCTCTATATAGGAAAACCTCAAAAATATCTAAGACTAACCAAAGGTGAGGTGACCTTAACCATATTTTTCTTCCCACTTGCCTTCATTCTCCATAAATGGAGTTAAATGAAACCTTGGAAGAAAAAAGAGGTTAACCAAAGTTACACTCATCTTCAAATTCGTTCAACTTTGAAAAGGAGACTTTAGGGGAGTAATAAATGAGTTTAGAGGCTCATTTATGGCTTAAAATTTCCCCTAACCCGTAGGATACCAAGTTGGGTAGCTGAAATTGACCCCGATTACCTTGTGAGAGCCTAAAAGACCCTCCTAAACTATACCTAAAGTTAACCCACGAATTTCAAAGTCAAGTTGACCGTCTAGAAACTTCTAACCTTGGGTAGGTCTAAGGTACTACAATTAGGTAACCCTAGTTAACCCTAAACCTATCCATGGTTCCCTTTACTAGCCATTCCAACACTAAATTACAACAATTGCCAAAATTGGCACAATATATTTAAACAAATGACATAGCTTAATCACATTAAATTTTAATTAAAATAGATACACACATGCAAACCACATTTATGAATAAACCACATATACAATGAGGTCTACATTTCTTTGTATAAACATGACCTTGGAATGTAAAGGTAATAACATAGGTTCCAATACCGGGTCCCCGATTTAGATTCATGGTCAACTATCCTTGCACACTCATTGCACACATCGGTAGGTCCAAAATAACATGATATAAAAGCATAATACGACATCAATACTACATTGCATGTAAAATATATTTGCATTCAAATTTAAATAAACATATCATTAGTTTTCTAAACCAAATTTCCTTACAATACATCCACACATTTATTCCCATATATGACATCATCATAAGCTGAAACTGAATCAAAACATATAGTATCTCGAGTGTACCCTGATTACATAATCAGGTATTGATTATATGACATAAGATTCAATAGATCCTTCAATACATAAGAGTCTCAATAGTCAAATCATGTCTAAGTACCGAAAGCATAATAAAATAAAATAGTAAAACAAGGACTGTCTGAGGTAGGTCTCAGTCCACCCCCTCTAGGCATGAACTTCCTCCTGGAGTTTATCAAAGAGGTGAGGGTACTGTGATCTCATTTGTGTTCTGTCCTCCCAAGAGGTTGTAACCTCATCATAGCAATCCCACTGGACCCTAACCTGGTCCATCTCTCAGCCTCGAAGACCCAATGTCTGCCAAGCCAATATACGGATTGGCTCCAAAGCCAACTACCCATCTGAATCCATCTGCAAGGCATGCCAAATATCACATGTGGATCATCATATATATACTTCTGTAAGAATGAAACATGAAACACATCATGGGTGCGTGATAGGATAGGTGGCAGTGCTAAATGGTAAGCAATTGGTCCTATCCTCTCCAAGATCTCAAAAGGTCCAACAAAATGAGGTGCTAGCTTAGAGGCCTTTCCAAAATGGATTGGACTCTTATGCGGTCACGCTCTCAAGAAGACCCTATCTCCAACTAGATAGGCTCAATCAATCCTCTTCGCATCTACATACTTCTTCTACCTATCTTGATCTTCGACTAGACATTGTCTAATCAAGGTAACCTACTGCTCCATATCTCTGACTAGCTCAGGACTAATAGAAACTCTATAATCAATCCTATCCAACTTGAGTGGGGTCCTACATTGTCTACCATAAAGACCCTGGTAGGGAGGCATACTTAAGGATGTCTGGTGCCCATTGTTATAGGAAAACTCCACTAGGTGTAGGTATTCCTCCCACTGGGTCTGATGGTCCATGACATACATGCGAAGCATGTATTCTAACACCTAATTGACCCTTTCGGTCTGTCCATCTATCTCAGGATGATAAGCTGTATTGAAATTGAGCCTAGTGCCCATAGCTACCTGCAGTTCTCTCCAAAAATATGAAGTAAAAAGAGAATCTCTATCCGAGTTGATCTTATAAGGTATGCCATGAAGCCTGACTATATCTTGCACAAACACCTGCGCCATTGCTGGTGCGGTAAAGGTAGTACGCACCGGTGAAAAATGAGCCACGTTGGTCATCTTTTCAATTGTCACCATGATGACATCATGGCGATGATAAGACATAGGAAGACCTACTATGAATTCCATATAAATGGTGTCCCATTCCACACTGACATGTCATGAGGCGGGAGGAGACTACCTGGATGATGGTGTTCCGCTTTCACTCTCTAGCATTCTAGGCATCTAGCTACTATCTCAGCAATCTGCAATCTCATGCGGGGCCAGTGGTATAACCGTCTCAAATCGGCATGCATCTTATTAACTCTGGGATGCACTGCATAAAGGGGCCCTATGAGTCTCTAGCATCACAAACTCATGCAATCCTCTGAAAGAAGGTATATAGATATGTCCTCTATGACACATTAGTCCATTGGAATACAAGGTATACTCTAAAAACTTCCCCTTAAGGGGTCTCTAAGATCGAATCAACTCACAAACTTCTGTATACATCTCATCCTCATGTAAGTGATGAAGAATGCAATCTCTCAAATCCGTGCCAATGGACATAGAAGAAATCTTGTGCCGTCTCCTACTCAAGGCATCTGTGACTACGCTCTCTTTCCCTTTGATGTAATGGATGTCAAAATCATATTCACATAAGAACTCCACCCATCTCCTTTTCCTAGCATTAAGGTTCAATTGAGTAAAGATGTACTGAAGACTCTGATGGTCTGAATGAAGTTTGAACCAATGCCCTAATAGAAAATGTCTCCATCTTACTAAAGCATGCACCACTGCTGCAAAATGAAGGTCATGGGTAGGGTAGTTGAGCTCATGAGTCTTTAGTTTCATATAATCGTAGGCTATAGATCAACCACCTTGCATAAGAACTGCTCCTAAACCATCCAAAGAAGCATCTGTGCAAACCACAAAGTTTGCAGAAGGCTCTAGCACAACAAGAATGGGTGCACTAGTAAGTGCTCTCTTTAGCTCTTAAAAAATACCTATCACACTTCTCAGTCCACTCAAACCTCTTTCCCTTTAGCTGAAGATAAGTAATGGGGTGTGCTACCTGAGAGAAACCCTCAATAAACCATCTATAGTATCCGGCTAAACCCATGAAATTCCTAACCTCGGTCATAGTGGTAGGTGCTGGCCAATCCATAATGGCATCAATATTTGATGGGTCTACTACAATCCCATAACCTGAAATAACATGGCTTGGATACTTGACCTCTGCTTCGAAGAAAGCACACTTTGACAAGATTCCATACAATTGATTGTCCCTAAGACACTACAAGACTTGCCTCAAGTGTTCCTCATGCTCTTTCTCATCTTTGGAATATATCAAGATGTCATCGAGAAACACAACTAAAAAATTGTCAAGGAAGGTAAAAAATACTCCATTCATAAGACTCATATACATAGCTGGAGCATTCGTAAGACTAAATGGAACCACATTGAATTCATAGTGGCCATATCTAGTGCGGAATGTGGTTTTGTGAATATCACTATCCACAATCCTCAACTAATGGTATCTCGATTTGAGGTCTATCTTTGAGAATACTCATGCACCTTGCAATTGATTAAAGATGTCATCGATCCAAGGAAGTGTATACTAATTCTTGATGCTTAATTTGTTCAAATGTTGATAATTCATGTATAACCTAAGAGATCCATCTTTCTTCTTTACAGATATCACTGGTGCACCCCAAGGAGAAACACTAGGACAAATACGTCCTTTCTCTAATAGTTCCTCAAGCTATATCTTGAGCTCATTAAGTTCTAGTGGTCATCCTATAAGGTGCTTTGGAAACTAGTTCTTCTCCTAGTACGAGATCTATGTGAAAGTCAACTGCTCTATGAGGAGGCATACAAGGTAGCTCTGAAGGAAACACATCTACAAACTCCTGAAGAATGGGGAAGTCAGCAAGAGAAGTTTCCTTCTCTGCCTCTTCTTCCCTATCGCTGATAGTTATAGCGTACAAATGGAATCCCTTTTGAATGCACTGCTTAAGATGCATAGCAGAAATCACACGGAGGGATACATGCCTATGGATTCTAGTAATCACTGTATCTGTACCATCATCATCCAAATATTTGATCTTATTCTTACCATCACATTAACTTTTAATTAAAATAGATACATACATGCAAACCACATTTACGAATAAACCACATATACAATGAGGTCTACATTTCTTTGTATAAAAATGACCTTGGAATGTACAAGAAATAACATAGGTTCCAATACTGGGTCCCCGATTTAGATTCATGGTCAACTATCCCTGCACACTCATTGCACACATCAGTAGGTCCAAAATAACATGATATAAAAGCATAATACGACATCAATACTACATCGCATGTAAACTATATTTGCATTCAAACTTAAATAAACATATCATTAGTTTCCTAAACCAAACTTCATCACAATACATCCACACGTTTATTTCCATGTATGACATCATCATAAACTGAAACTGAATCAAAACATATAGTATCTTGAGTATACCCTGATTACAAAATCAGGTACTGAATATGTGACATAGGATTCAACAGATCCTCCAATCCATAAGAGTCTCAATAGTCAAAGCATGTCTAAGTACTGAAAGCATAATAAAACAAAGTAGTGAAACATGGACTGTCTGAGGTAGGTCTCACGTCCACCCCCTCTAGGCACGAACTTCCTCCTGGAGTTTATCAAAGAGGTGAGGGTACTATGATCTCATTTGTGTTCTGTCCTCCCAAGAGGCCATAACCTCATCATAAAAATCACACTAGACCCTAACCTGGTCCATCTCTCAGCCTTGAAGACCCAATGTCTGCTGAGCCAATATACGGGTTGGCTCCAAAGCTAGCTGCCCATTTGAATCCACCTGCAAGGCATCCCAAATATCACATGTGAATCATCATATATATATACTTTTGTAAGACTAAAACATGAAACACATCACATCATGGATGCGTGACAAGATAGGTGGCAATGCTAAATGGTAAGCAATTGGTCCTATCCTCTCCAAGATCTCAAAAGGTCCAACAAAATGAGGTGCTAGCTTAGAGCCCTTTCCAAAATGGATTGGACTCTTATGCGGTCACACTCTCAAGAAGACCTTGTCTCCAACTAGATAGGCTTGATCAATCATCTTCACATTTGCATACTTCTTCTGCCTATCTTGATCTTCCACTAGACATTGTCTAATCAAGGTAACCTACTGCTCCATATCTTTGACTAGCTCAAGACTAATGGAAACTCTATACTAGATCCTATCCAACCTGAGTGGGGTCCTACATGGCCTACCATAAAGACCCTGGTAGGGAGGCATACCCAAGGATGTCTGGTGCCCATTGTTATAGGAAAACTCCACTAGGTGTAGGTATTCCACCCATAGGGTCTGATGGTTCATGACATACATGCGAAGCATGTATTATAACACTTTATTGACCCTTTCAGTCTGTCCATCTGTCTCAGGATGATAAGATATACTGAAATTGATCCTAATGCCCATAGCTTCCTGAAGTTCTCTCCAAAAAGATGAAGTGAGGAGAGAATATGTATCCAAGATGATCTTACAAGGTATGCCATGAAGCCTAAGTATATCTTGCACAAACACCTATGCCACTGCTGGTGTGGTAAAGGTAGTACACACGGGTGAAAAATGAGCCACCTTGGTCATCTTGTCAACTGTCACCATGATGGCATCATGACGACGAGGAGACATAGGAAGACCTACTATGAAGTCCATAGAAATGGTGTCCCATTTCCACACTGGTATGTCATTAGGCGGGAGGAGACTACCTGGATGATGGTGGTCCGCTTTCACCCTCTGGCATTCTAGGAATCTAGCTACCATCTTAGCAATATGCAATCTCATGCGGGGCGAGTGGTATAACTATCTCAAATCGGCATGCATCTTCTTAACTCCAGGATGTGCTGCATAAGGGGCCCTATGAGCCTCTAGCATCACAAACTCATTCAATCCTCTGAAATAAGGTATATAGATATGTCCTCTATGACACATTAGTCCATTGGACTATAATGTATACTCTGAAAAACTTCCCCTTAAGGGGTCTCTGAGATTGAATCAACTCAAAAACTTCTATATACATCTCATCCTCATGTAAGTGATGAAGAATGCAATCTCTCAATTCCATGCCAATGGACATAGAAGAAATCTTGTGCCATCTCCTACTCAAGGCATCTGCGACTACACTCTCTTTCCCTTTGATGTAATGCACATCAAAATCATATTCACATAAAAACTCCATCCATCCCCTTTTCCTAGCATTAAGGTTCAGCTGAGTAAAGATGTACTAAAGACTCTGATGGTCTGAATGAAGTTTGAACCGATGCCCTAAGAGGAAATGTTGCCATCTTACTAAAGCATGTACCACTACTGCAAGCTCAAGGTCATGGGTAGGGTAGTTGAGCTCGTGAGTCTTTAGTTTCCTATTCTCATAAGCTATAGATCGTCCACCTTGCATAAGAACTACTCCTAAACCATCCAAAGAAGCATCTGTGCAAACCACAAAGTCTGCAGAAGGCTCTAGCACAACAAGAATGGGTGCATTGGTAAGTGCTCTCTTTATCTCCTAAAAAAGACCTATCACACTTCTCAGTCCACTCAAACCTCTTTCCCTTTCACTGAAGATAATTAATGGGGTGTGCTACCCAAGAGAAACCCTCAACAAACCGTCTGTAGTATCTGGATAAACCCATGAAACTCCTAACCTCGGTTACAGTGGTAGGTGCTGGCCAATCCATAATGGAATCAATATTTTATGGGTCTACTACGATCCCATAACCTGAAATAACATGTCTTGGATACTTGACCTCTTCTCTGAAGAAAGCACACTTCAACAATATGCCATACAATTGATTTTCCCTAAGACACTGCAAGACTTGCCTCAAGTGTTCCTCATGCTCTTTCTCATCTTTGGAATATATCAAGATGTCATCGAGAAACACAACTAAAAACTTGTCAAGGAAGGTAAAAAATACTCCATTCATAAGACTCATAAACACAACTGGAGCATTCGTAGGACTGAATGGAACCACAGTGAATTCATAGTGGCCATATCTAGTGCAGAATGCGGTCTTGTGAATATCACTATCCATGATCCTCAACTAATGGTATCCCGATTTGAGGTCTATCTTTGAGAATACTCATGCACCTTGCAATTGATTAAAGAGGTCATCGATCCTAGGAAGTGGATACTAATTCTTGATGCTTACTTTGTTCAACTGTCAGTAATCCGTGTATAACCTAAGAGATCCATCTTTCTTCTTTACAAAGATCACCTGGTGCATCCCAAGGAGAAACACTAGGACGCATATGTCCTTTCTCTAACAGTTCCTCAAGCTGTATCTTGAGCTCATTAAGCTCTAGTGGTCATCCTATAAGGTGATCTGGAAATTGGTTCTTCTCCTGGTACGGGATCTATGTGAAAGTCAACCGCTCTACGAGGAGGCATACCAGGTAGCTCTAAAGGAAACACATCTACAAACTCTGTAAGAATGGGGAAGTCAGCAAGACAAGTTTCCTTCTTTGCCTCTTCTTCCCTATCACTGATAGTGATAGTGTACAATTGGAATCCCTTTTGCATGCACTGTTTAAGATGTATAGCGTAAATCACACGAAGGGATACATGCCTATGGATTCCATTAATCACTGTATCTGTACCATCATCATCCAAATATTTGATCTTCTTCTTACAAAAATCTAGCTTGGCTCTGTGGGAACTTAGCAATTCCATGCCAAGAACTAGACCGTAAGATCCAAGGGCAGTAACTCTGAGATTAGCTATGGTGGTTATGCCACAAATCTAGATCAGATAATATCTAACCATCGAGGTCACAGAAACTCTAGCTCCTAAAGCTAACTCTACTTCCCATCTAACCTCTTGTCTAGCTGCCACTATCCCGTGACGCTCCACAATCAATGGAGAAACAAAGGAATTAGAGGCTCCTATATCAAATAGAATAGTAACATCACTACCTCTGATCTTACATGAGGCCTCAATAATGATAGCCTGGTGCTCTTCCTGGTGGTTATCCACTACTGAAAATACCATGTGGGACTTTCCCCTATTCCCAACTATCGGTTCTGACACTGCTGCATGCTAACTACCACCCTAGGGACACTGTCTAGATATGTGCCCCATGGCACCACAAGTTTAACATGGCCCACGTGCCTGAACCTTAATGCCTGAAGGTATGGAGTATTGAGACCCTATGGTTCTAGAAGACCCGCTATAACCACCCCTAGCGGACTGCTAAGTTTGTGCTGGAGGAGTGTAACATGCCCGTGGTCTCTGTTCCTTTCTGTGACCCTGTGTCTGCCACTTCTTGGGCTTAGAGCCCTGCTATACTTGTGGTGGCCTCTGTCGCTGGCTCTGTTGAGACTATTGTGGCTGCTTCTGCAGTGGGGTCCTGAATGACCCTGAAGAGTTCCTCTGATTCCCCTTCGACGGGGGTTTATGATATCCTGAGGCATGGGATGTGGGATTATGGTTTTGAGACCTATCCCTATTGTCTTGTGGTCCTTTGACTATCTCTTCAGCCACTAATGCTCTGTCCATTATGAACCTCAAGTTCCCTGAGGGTACCATGTGTACCCTATCTAAAATCCTAGGATTCAAACCCTTGATAAACCTGTTAACCTGCAACTTCTCATCCCTCATGTACTCTACATAAGGAAGGATATCAAGAAACTTTCCCTCATATTGGGCTATTGAAAGTCCCCATTGCCGAAGATCATGAAACTCATCAATGCGGTGCTACCTGAACTTCTTTGAGACATATTGGGCTTTGAATTTCTTGTGGAAAGCTTCCTAAGTAAGGGTATTAATGTCTAAGTGTCCCTTGGACTCCTCATGCCTCCACCAAGTGGATTCTTGGTCTCTAAATAGGAGGGATGCTTGGTCTCTAAACAGGAGAATCACAAAACATGCTCTAAGGTTGCTGCCATAATTACGCAGCCCGAAACACCTCTAAAGGCTTAGAAGCGGGGACTCTGCACCTATCCCATCTGCTTCTCCTAAGAATGGAGGTGGTTTGAGCCTCATTAACTCTATGATCTAATTCCCAATATTAGGTTCTCTATCAAACCTCTGGGCCTCCATCCTAGGAATAATCCCTGTTTCTCCAATGGAACCTACTTCCTGCTCAACATGATTCTCACCAAACCTAGGAGGTGGGCTCCTACTTCGCTCACTAGCAGAGGACCCATGTCATTCTAAATCCCTTTCAACATTCCTTTGAATAAATCACTAGTAGAATTTTGGTCAATAAATGACTACGTGACTAAAATTTTTAGTCACGTGACCAAAACTAATCATATTTGGCAAATAAATGACTACGTGACTAAAATTTTTAGCCACGTGAATAAAATTTTCAGTCACATGACCAAAACTGATCATATTCTACTAATTATTTACAATTCATAATTATAAATGACTAATTTGGTCATCGGGTAAAATGACTAAATAAATGACTAAATAAATGACCATATAAATGACTAAATAAATGACTAAATAATTAGTCACCCTTATTGTTACCTATTTTCACTATGCAGTTCTAAAAGGTAGGGTTGTTATTAGACCTTATATTACTGGTGAAAGAAGTTCTTTTGGGGCAATAAGTTGTCTGATCTTTTATGTTCTACATTGCTGTTGCATCTTGGTTTATTGGAAAAATTTCAGAAAAAGTTTCATTTTTCGCTGTCATAACTATAAAAAAAGAACATATTTTTTGCAAAATTCAGAGAATTTTTGAATTCATAAAAGGAAAACGCTTTTCTCATTTCAGATAACAGGAAAAAAACATTTTAAATAGTCCACACAAGCAGTGGTTACTTTTGAAACCATTAACTAGAAAGTGTACTTCACAGATAAACAAAAGATCTTTTTTAATTAAAAGATATTCAAAAATGAAGTGCTTTTATACAATGACCACACAACCCGTGGTCTAGGATTAATGCAAATATGCATACTAATTCAGAATAATGCAGAAAAATGGGAGAACTGATTTTCATTTTCATAAGTTAAAAGAAGTCAACATAAGATGGATAAGGGTTAGGCCCCCCATTGCCTGGTATGGTTGCCATGGTTCTGAAGGTTGCTGTGTGCTGGAGGTTGTCGTAGTTCTGGCCTCGCATCTGAGGTTCACCTACAACAAAGAGGAAATGAGAGAAGGGTCAGTTCATATGAACTAATCAATGAAGAAAACTAACCTCATATCCTATTATGCTGATCTCTATTCACTGATAAAAATGCAAGACAACAATACAAAAATATATTCAGAGTCAGCAAGAAAAAGAGAAGGTGTTTTACTAATGTTGTTTGCTTAATTTTTAGGTATAGGTATGAAGATCAAGTATGTTGTTGAAGGGACACACGCACATTACAAGTGTGAAAATTTCCAACTGAACTTATGAAGGGGCTAAGACTAGAGGACTAGAGGAGGCTATTGAGGGGGCATGCATAAGTTTTGGGCATGGGACCTTCTGGCTTAATCGTGAAGTTGTTTGAAGACTTATGTTGTTGAAGGGATGTGTGGTTACACGCATAAAACCTTCTGAAAATCATCATTTTAGATAAAAAATGATCTATGGAAAAGTTATCAGCCACACAAAGTTCAGATTTAGCAGTACTGATATGTGAAAAAGAGAATGCAAGCGTTCATGTTATCTTATACTAACACAAGTACTTATTATGAGAATTTATAAATTTTCATTTTTATATTACATTATGAAAAAATCAACAAAAGGGACAACATTATCAGAAGGTGTCAAGCAAGTTTCAACTATATTTATATGGTGCAGGCATATCTCAACACAATAATGTTATAATTTCAAAAGGTATAGATGCTTCAGGGAGTTGTGACAGGTCAGTTATCATACCAGTAAGAGAAGTCTACTTTCAATTATCATTTCAAAGATTTTTATCATGGTATAGCGCGAAAGAGAAGACAATCATGTAGCCCAAAATTAAAAAAAAAACAATGCATAATTGGAAGTATCATTCTTTTAATATTTAAAGATCAGGAGAAGATATCAAATATACATGAAGCAACAACAATGGAAAATGAGTAACATGAAGCTACAACATATAAGAAACAATGATATTCAGAAAAAGAGTGCCACGAGATGATAATATGATGAAGTCATATAAATTTGCAACTGATTGCAGTAGAGGTATTTATCCTATTCTTCTGTTATAAAAGATGTTTTTCCAAGCATTGATTGTCATAAATAAATCATATTTGTATTCAAGAATGCATGTTATGTCAAAATAAACCATGAAGCAAGCTTCCGTTATGAGATGCATAGAAATGATATCTATGTAAAGACAAGAATATAAAATATCAAATGAAGTCAGTCACAGCTGATATCAAGCAGGGATAGAAATAATAAACAGACTAAGGATGCATTCATCACAGAAACAGACTAAGGATACATTTAATGATGGAGCATCCCTTCAATGTGATGATAGTAAAGAGCATCATTGTAGAGTACTATAACATCAATACAAAATACACGAAGGGAACAACTTATCATATAACAGAGCAACGAGAAGCAGACATTTTCAATTATTCAGATTTCACAGTGATACCAAGGGTCAATGATCAACAAACAACAATGGAATTTCAGTCAGATGCCAAAGGAATTAAGAGGAACATTTTATGACAACAACAATCAGAATCATCATGTTTTATCTAACAGGTTTTCTAAATGTGTAAGTACAGATATATGATGCAATTCACAATGATTCATGTTGTCAGCCATCTAAGCAAGGAATGTTGTGGTGAGTACTAATGCAGCCTTGAATTGCATAGTATAATAAACAAGAAGAAATGAATAGTAAGATACAAATGCTGGCATACAAACACCTACAATTTCAGCATGGAACATTCATTAGCATTTAAACTTCAAATAAATTTAAAGCTTTCAAAAGTGGAATAAAGTAAAAGAGAAGATTATAATCCTTAAGGTAGAAGCCTCAATATAGTAGACAACAGATATTCAGTTACAATGAACAAGTAGTATTGTCAGCTCAATGATGATATAAAGAATAATCATAGAGGAGAAATATATTAAGAGCTACGGGCATTATGCATTAACTTTCTCAACTATAAGCTACTATTTATCAATTGGAAATGAAGCAAGAGCAGCATACAACAGAGGCAAGATTACAATAATCATACATAAAGGAGAAATATAATGCATCTTGCTGTTCAAAAACAAAGGGGCTATTGTCATTAAGATTTATTGAATATTGAGAAAAATGATTTAAATGGATTTCCATTCAAAGGTTTTCTTTATTTTTTCTGCTTTCAAAATACATTGCTATTCAAACAAAAGTCACAATCAATAGTGCAGTAGTATATGGTATCCCTTCGGCAGCAAGGAAGACCATAAGAGCATGTACAAGTAGCAGCATGACAATTTTAAAGAGAAAGAAGCCAGTCATGTTTCATGGAGCTGTAGATTTTGTTTCTTTTTCTTTTTGTTTTCTTTTCCCCAAGGAAAGATATGGTTATGTCTCATCAATGCTACGGTTTCAATATAAGTATGAAGTTTATTTTTAGTGCCCATATTTGTAAAAATAAGATAGCCATGAAAAGATGCAACAAATACCAGCATAAAGTTGCAGAATTTACAAGAGAGAGGAAAATAACAACAACATTAGTTTTCTTCTTTCATCATATAATGACAAGCAAACCAAAACTTCCAGATTCAGCAAGGAACATAAGACATGTTTCTTTTTCATTTTGATAAAGGAAATTTAAAGTGACAGTTCATGAGAGTTTCAATGATGAAGACATCTATCTCAGCCATGGTGCATATACAGAGATTTTAAAATAACAGAATATGAAGATGCAAAGGGAAAAGAGAGCCACAACCTTACCTTTTCTAAAAATTGTGGCCCAGATTTCTTAAACCTCAAATAACAAGGTTGTCATGGTGTAGAGTTATTTTTATTATTCTTTCAAACCCCGTTCTTCATGGTGGCACTCAACAGTGTAGCAGCAATTTATTCTTTATCTCTAGAGCCTTATGGAGGTGACATTCAGGGAGGAAAGAAGTGGCGTCCATTTATGTTTCTTACCAAAGAAGGAAGCAAAGAGCTTCGTATTTGCTATTGAAGTTTTCAAAGGAGCACAAATAGAAGTCTCTAAAGAAAGCAATGGTTCATACCAGCTGTATTTAAAGCCAAGAAGATTTCCAGCGTTTTCAAAACCTCTAGCAAAAGTGGTGGCCAAAGAGTTTCACCATTTTAAATGAAATGATGACCAAGCAAAAGTAACAGTGATGGAGAAAATTGCATCTCCTAGCTCTTTCGTCCATGGCGGCTTTCTTCAACAAAGTAGCAGGCCTCAAGACAACAAACCCCAAACCCTCATCCTTCATGGTGGTGGAGTAGCAAAGAAGCACACGAAAATAAAATAGATGTTGAGTTTAGGGTTCCATCTCTAGCTTATAGCTTGGATTTCAAATTTCCTTAGGTCAAATAAAATGTTTAATGATAGATCCCGGCTATACTCTTTTTACTTCATGTTTATGTTTAAAATTTATTTTGTATTTCCTTTAAAAAAAAATAAACTTTATACAATATATGTTATATTATATCTTTAGTTTATATTTAATAGATAAGTCTATTGTCTATTAAATTTAAATGAGAAATATATTATAATATATATGTTATAAAGTTTTTTTTTTTTTAAATTTTTATTTATTTAATATATTTAGTAATTTGTAAATTTTAATAAAATTTGCTTAATATTAAATATATAAAGTAGTATTTTATTCATTTTTATTTAATATATTTAATATTAAGAAAATTTTATTTACAAGATATTAAATATATTAAATACAATCAAGGGAATATGAATAAACCTTTTGCATAATGTGCTAGTAATTAAATGTATAGTTTTTGAGATTGTCATTTTTAGTCTTGTTTGACTAAATGCGGAAGTTTTTAAATTAATTAATTAATTTATTAACTAATTATATTTTAATATATCTAAATTTTAAAACAAATAGCTAAAACTATTTATTTTGGAATTAAATATACTAAAATATAATCAATAAATAAATAAATAAATAAATTTTAAAGCCTTAGGGGAGGTTTTCTTTATTGCATGTTTATATTGTTGATAATAATAATTCTTTGTCACAATTATAAGACAAATATTATTAATTATTCTAGGTGCATTTAGAAGTCTTGTTTAAGGAGTCAAGCCTTGGGTTGAGTTGCTTTCTCTAGGAGTTAACCGCCAGTTATCTTTCTATCACATGCTCGATTCTTGGAGAGTGGTTTTGTTCTTGCTTAGTTCTGTTGCTTTTAAGGACTGTTTACAACATTTTGAGGCTTGTTTGGAGTTGTTTTGGAGCTACCTACCAGTTAGCATCAGTTGGAGAGTATTTTACAGCAGTTTGATCACAATTTACAATAGTTATGGCTCTGATTTGGTGGGTTTTGTCTTGATATCCGACCCCCACAGATTCTACATGTTTTATGGAGATTTGGAACAGTTTTGGGGGGATTTTGAGTTACACTTTGGTTATACATGGTTTGGTGGAGTTGTTGGAGCACTTGGACTTCAGTTTCTGATATTTTTGCCCCTGATTTTATAGAGTTTCTTCATGCATATGACCCTTTCATATTTGATGCCTATATCATTGTATTTTGACCTTATTTTTTAGGACCTTCTTTTCTTTACATGTTCTTGCACATTGCAGACTTGTGAATGTATTGTAAGGACATTTTGCAATAGAGTTTTGACAACATTGATATATTGATACAATGGTTCCTTCTCATTGGATTGAAGTGCAATATTGTGGATTTTCTTTCTTTTAGGTTGTGTTATCCTTCTTTTAAGCTATATCCCTTGCTGCATATTCAAGTATTGATACTTGTTATTACAGGTCTTTTCTTGCGAGTCCTAGTTCTTTGCTAAAAATTGGTGAAACCTAGTTTCCCTTTCAAAGCTAAGGATGTCAGATCCTTGCATAGAATCATTGTTGTAGTTTCATGTTTGTCTGAGCATTGAGATCCATTGGTATTTTTGTGATTCATGTTGATTCAATCAAAGTTACAAACAAATTGTTTGGTGTATCACCTCCTTTAGATTTTTTCTAAGTATTCATATTATCCTCCTACCTCTTTCCCACATACACATTTAGTTTTAGGTGATATTTCCAAATCCAATAGGAACCAGCCTATAATCCAAAGATTCATTCCCTTCTCCACCAATGAGAACATTTTCATGTTTCAATAGGATAGCTAGATTTCATCATCAAGCTAAAGGCGCAATCCTGATTTACAACAGTTTTTGGCACGCTCGGTGGGACACAAACTGCTACATAGTTCTTGCAAGATATTATTTCTTATTGTTGTTTTGGTGTGAACAACAGTATTTTTGCCTTTTGGAAGGTATTATTTCACCAGCACTTAGCAGCTCCATTTTGAAGGTTTTATTGTAGATTCAGTCGCATATTTATTTTAATGAGAAGGACTCCAACAAGAGCAAACAACGAAGGATTCATTTATCAAGAATTACAACCCATTAGAAGAGGTAACAAATCAGCAAGAAGAGATAGAGCATCTCAAGCTGTAGGAGAAAGATCCTTTCTCAAGCGATCTAATTTCTCACTATTTGAAAATCCTATCTTTGAGGATCAAGCTGCAATCTCAGAAGGTCATGAGGTAATCATTGAAAATTTTAGTTTTCCTTAAGATTTAAGTGTTATTGATAATTCTAGATCAGAATTATCTATTTTTGAAGAATCAGCAAAGGATCAGTTCCCTGCTGTAGCATCTACAAGTGGCACTGCTACCCTAGGATTGAAAACATATCAAAGGAAGGTAACTCAATCAAACAAATCTATTGTACCACCTATAATTCAGTAGCAAGTACAACCAGTATAGATGGCTAGAAACTTGCTATTTGTGGCTTTTAATGCTAGTAGCCCATTACAAATTGCTGTCCATCATGATATTCCACCAACAACACTAAAAGGTTTTTCATATTTGAATGGCGAGAATTATATTTCAGCAATTGAGCATATTAAAGATATTGCTACTTGATGACATGTAATTGATTAAATGTTTGATAGTGTTAAGTTGAAGATAATGCAAGACATCAAATTAGTTAATGGTTTGTATTGTCATTGATGTCAACTTGATATCATCTGTACGGTCATGTACATAATGCCAAAGACTTCAAAGAATCAATGGAACAAAGGTTATGCTTTCAAAAATGCATAAAATTTAAGTATTCACTAAGTGACAGATAACACTGACGGAGTGCACACCATCGGTAAAGGCAAAGAAGAAAAGTCACAGTGATACTCGACAAGAAGAAGACAGTGTTGCCCGACGAGCTGAAAATAGAGTTGCCCGATGAGTAAAAATCCAATGATGCCCAATGGATGGAGATCCCAAAGCTAACTGGAGTCACACCGACGGAATTGGCAGTTGTAACCAACGACTAACTAAAGAGTTGACCGATGAAACAGAGAGTTTAGAAAATAACAAAATATCTAGCTGGCAAGAGCTAAAGATAGACTTAATTGGTTGTTTTCTTTGTTTTATTAAACCATAGTTAAGTAATTGATTTAAAGCTGATTTATACAATTGGCATGAAGATAACTATGAGACAAATCAAGAGTTATTATTTAAATCAAATTGGCTAGATTTTTTTTCACGCCAAGAATCAAGAAATAGTGAATATCATGTCTATATAAGAGATAAGATTAATTCATTTTTGTATCACATGAAAAGGGGATTAAGGGGAGTGAATAGAAAGATGATGCTAAAGAGAAACTAATGAAGAACAACTTCATACAATACTAATGAATCAAGCTGAAGGAGAGCTAAGGAATTCTGTAGACACCGATGAATAGTAAGCACAACATCACAGAGAAGAAAGTATGGAGCACAAAAGAATTGAATTGATACATTGATTAGAGAGGTAATGTACTTAAATAGATCTAAAAATTTGCAATTCAAGTTGCATTAGAAAAAGGTCATTTTGTTTCATTTTAACCATTGAAGCATCAAGTCTCTTAATAGAGAAGGACTTAACAGTCTTCTATATATGGAGGTACATCCCAAGGAGTGCCAAAAAGGTTGATTCATGAAAGTAGCATTGGATATGCCCGATGCCTATTGACAATCTAAGAGAGAGGTTGATTCAAGGATGGCAGCATTAGATGCCCGATACTAAGTGACAACCTATATGTGTAAAATCCTCTAACAAGGTCACACCTAACAGTGTGTTTGTAACCTTTAACAGGGTTGGCTCTTAATAGGGCTCACTTCAGAAGAGTGAAAATTTGGGATACCGCTCTCAGTGGTTTTTTCCCTTAACAGGGTTTCCATGTTAAAATCCATGTGTTATATGTGTGTGATATATTTCTTTACTATTTTATATCTTACATAATTCATTCTAGATTTATCGGTATAATCTGCATATTTACTGTATTTTGGTAAATGGATAACTGCTTATCGATAAACATTAAGAAGAAGGTTTAACAGAGCAATCCAACAAGTAGTAAGTTGATATACGTTGTTCAAGGCATTCATTTTGTAGGACAAACATAACTTGAGAAATAATTAGTGGTTATAAGAGTTGAAGGGTTGATTTAAGGATTAATTTGAGGCCACTGATTCAGCCCCCCCTCTCAGTTATTACTAACACTAATTTATGTGGATTACATCAAGTTACTCGCGATGATGTAGCATTAAAACTATTAGCAGCTTCACTCAAGGGTAAAACATTAATCTGGTTTAAAAGTTTGCCAGTTAACTCTATTGCTACATGGGATGAGTTAGGGACTATTTTGATCAGTAAATTTGAGGATAGGTTGGATAATTTGTCTTTGGTTGAGCAGTTAACTACTATTAAGAGAAGTATCAATGAGCATATTTCTGATTTCAATTTTCGTTTTCAACAAACTTGGGACAAAATTCCAAGATCTGTTAAACCATCCAATGACTATGCATTTCTGTTTTATTTAAAAGATTTTAATATTGATATTGCACTTATGATACAGTCTATGGGAGGTTATACTTTACCTAATGCTTATGATGTTGCTGTTAGAGATGAGAACAACTTGATACAAGCTGGAAAGTTACCTCCAAGGCCTCCAATGCCTTATTGTGCAAAAATACAGCCAGTTGTACCAGGTGTTATACCACCTATAGCTGCTATTCTGCCATTATCAGCACTTAATATGTAGGTTGTAGCAGAAGAATATGCTGCTACAGCCCCTATCAGGGAGTTAAAAGACACATGTGACATCATGATGAGGACTCTTCAGAGCTATGGTAATTAGATAACAAATATGAAGAGGCAGTAAGGCCAATACAATAGGCCTCAAGCAAATTATTAGCAGAATAGGCCATTGAATCAAGCTTCTAGTTCAAACCAGCCAAGACAAGCTCAAGGACAACAAAGGATTATGGTCAAAGAGCTGGTCAAGCGTACAATTACGCAAATCCTAGTACTTCCAAGGAGTTAATAGTAATTACTCAAAATAATTATGTACAAGAAGCAGAATGGTGTAACACATGTAATGATGGGCATTTTTGGCTGGATTGTCCTCACACACTTGAGGCTATAAGCCAAGATGTTTTGAAAGGGAAGCTAGTTAATAATCAAATAGAGGTACATTATGACCAAACATAGCCTCAAGGTAATCCTGATGTTTCATTAGTGAATTTTAATGATGATGACACTGTTTTAGCAACAAATTTTGACCCAAATCAAGTGTGGAGACATGTAGCAGCAGGAACAAGGAGAAAAACCAAGGCTAGAAATGATCAACAATAAGTTGATAAGGTACAACCGCTTGCTATTATAGTACAACAACAAGCTAATAAGGCTAAACAACAAATACAAGCTCAAAAAGGGACAAAACAACCATTACAACCAGCAAGTGAGCTTGCTATTTTAAAACATCAACAAAAGGTTAGTATTCAGAACTTCAATATTGTTGATCATTTAAAGAAGACACACATTTCTTTGTCCATGTGGGATGTTTTGGATCTTCCAGGCCAAAAGGACATGTTGCAAGAGGCCTTGCAATCACTTACATTATCTGATGAGGTTTTGTCTCAACAAACCCCTAAGGTTCTTGTAGCTACAAATGATAGTACATCCCAACAATCATCTAAGTTGATTAAACCTCATCCATTTTATGTCACTGTCATTATAGGAAAACACCTAGTTCACAATTGCATGATTGATTCTGGTGCTACTAGATTGGTTATGCCAAAGAAAATTGTAGACCATCTAGGCCTCAAATATGAGCCACTTGAGAAAGGGGTAGTTCAATTAGATGGGACAACAGTTGCAACTATGGGAGTTATAAGGAATCTAGATTAAAACTGCATGCTTTTCCTAGTTTTTCAGTACCTATGGATGTATACATTATTGATTTGCCTCCTAACTTCTCTATATGCCTCCTAACTTCTCTATATGTCTGTCACGAGAATTTACTGCCAAGATAGGAGGCTACTTATCTACTGATTGGACTCATGCTTTTCCACACTAGGTACGATAAAAAAGTCATTATACCCTCAAAACCCATTGCAAAATTATGTGTTGAGCAGTATGTTGCTAGTGCTAGAAGCAAAGCAGCAATTATATTACTTGATCAAGAGGAAATATCTGATGTTTTTGAAGCTCAAACACAAATAAGTAAATTGCTTGATGTCTTATTAGATTATTGGGCTACTCAAAATGTGAGAATTTTAGATGAACAAATTTAGGAACCAAGTTTGGGTAATTATGTTATCCATGAGGTTTTTGATTTTCTTCCAGTTGTGGTAAAAAGTGCAGATTTAGATTCGGAAGACTAATCTAACGTTGTTTGGAAGCTATTTTTTGATGGTTCACGCAACAAAATAAGTGTAGGAGGAGGTTGTATTCTGGTTTCACTAGCAAACGAGAGGTATTATGCTTCTTTTAGATTCACCTTTAGTTGTACCAATAGTGTTGCTGAATATGAAGCCCTCATAAATGGATTGAAGTGGGCCATTAAGAGAGGTATTAGATGTTTGCAAGTTTATGGTGATTCAGAACTGATTGTGAATCAAGTTAGGAATGTTCATGCAACTAAGAATGATTTATTAAAAAATTACAAGCATGTTGTATGGGATTTAATTGAAGGATTTCAGGCTTTTAATTTACAATCTATTCCTAGAAATCAGAACAAACATGCTGATAGGCTTGCTGCTATTGGTACCCAATATGATATTCCAACTGAGATCAACAATAGTAAAGGACTAAATTATGTAAAAGTAATTGTTAGACATGTCCCAAATAATGTTGATTGTTGGCAAGTTTTTGAATCTGATCAACATATTGTTAATTTTTTGAGAGAAGAGGCTGAGTTTGCACAACCAAATCAGAAAAAATTGCAGGAGCAATATGAAGACCAGATCATCTAGTTAAGGACAAATAAGATGCCCAAAGGTCTTGTGACCTTAGAGTCCATGTTTGGTATTAATGATCAATTTAAAAAGGATAAATCCAGCTTGCATATCAAAGAAGAGAATTATGAGGAAATTGTTGTTGCAAATGATAAAGTGCTGAAAATTGGAAAGTTATGTACACCTGAAGAGTGTCAAACCTTTGTTAACTTATGCAATGAAATTCATGATATTATTGCTTGGAGTTATTCAGACTTGAAAGGATTTGATCCTAGTATTTCTCATCATATAATAGAATTAGAACCAGGAGCTAAACTAGTTAGGCAAAAATAGAGGCCAATAAATCCTAAATTAGAGCCTCTCATGATTAAAGAATTGAATAAACTGATTGAGAGCAATATTATATTCCCAATGAAACATACTTCTTAGGTATCAAATTTGGTTCCTGTTAGAGAAAATAATGGAGAAACTAGATTATGTGTTGATTTTCATGACTTGAACAGAGCTTCATTAAGGGATAGACATCCTTTGCCTTCAATAGAACAAATTTTACAAGTTGTTTTAGGTTCAGAATAATTTTCATTGCTTGATGGTTTCTCTAGTTATAACCAGATTTTGGTGAAAGAAGAAGACAAATTTAAAACAATGTTTACTACCAAATGGGGAACTATGGCTTATCAAAAGATGCCATTTGGTTTATCTAATGTGGGTGCAACCTTTCAGAAGGCTATGGAAAAGGCCTTCATAAACTTAATGTATAGGTTTGTACTTGTTTATCTTGATGATATTACTATTTTCTCAAAGAATGCATCAGATCACTTTCAACATTTAAGAATTATCTTTGAGAGATGCAAGGAATATGGTATTTCTTTAAATTCCAAGAAAAGTGTATTTGTTGTCCATGAAGGTAAATTATTGGGATTTATTGTTTCAAAAGAGGGTATCACCATTGAACCCGAAAGAGTAAGTGTTATTCTTGCCTTAGCACTTCCAGCTCATAAAAAAGGACTTCAAAGTTTCTTAGGAAGAATCAACTTTGTAAGAAGATTTATTCCAGACATTGCTGAATTATTGATGCCATTAACAACCATGCTTAAGATGAATATGGTTTTTAGCTGGAAAAAAGAAGGCAAACGTAGTTTTGAATTAATTAAAGAAGCATTAGCTGCTGCTCCTACTTTATTAAATCCTGATTTCTCAAATGATTTCATTTTATATGCTTATGGGAACACTGATAGCATTACTGCCATGTTAGTTTAGAAAAATGATGAAGGTTTTGAGCAACCAGTAACTTTTTTCAGTCAAGGACTTAAGGATTATGAGCTACATTATTCATTTGTTTAAAATCATGTACTTGTTGTAATTAGAAGTTTGAAGAAATTCAGACATATGCTTTCTAACAATAAGATCAAATTAATGGCTGCACATCCTTCTGTTAAAGATTTCTTGCTGAATAAGGATTTCAACACCAAGAGAGCTGGTTGGATTACCAAGGCAATGGAGTATGAAATTGAAATCAAAGTTACCATGCTGGTAAGAGGTAAGGGTTTATGTGAATAGCTTGTTGGAAATGGAGATAACACTCTAAAAGATGACTTTGAAGTTGTTTTGGCTTTAGAAGATGATGAACAACTTGTTGTCCCAGAATTTTAGAATGATTGGGTAGATGATATGGTTATCTTCTTACAAACAAGATGTTGTCTTGAAGGTTTGGAAAGGTAAAAAATGAGGTATTTCAGATTACAGTTCATTCCTTATTGTTTGCTGAATAATATATTGTTTTGAAAGGATTTGCAAGGTGTTCTGTTAAGATGCATTAGACCATATTAGATTGATCATATTTTGCATGAATTTCATGAAGGACCAGCTGGAGGCCATTTCTCACTGAGAGGTACAACTCTTAAAGTAATGGAAGCAGGATATTATTGGCCAAGTGTATTTAAAGACTCACACTCTTGGGTAAGAAAGTGCAAACAATGTGTAATGTTTGCTGGAAAGGAAAAATTAGTAGCGCTGCCTTTACAGCCTATTCAAGTGGACCAACCATTTATGAAATGGGGTCTTGAATTCATTGGTGTCATAAAACCACCTTCAAGCGTAGGTCATAAGTGGGTTTTGACAACCACTAATTATTTCACCAAGTAGACAGAAGCAGTTGCCCTCAAAGAGGCAAATGAGACTGTTGTTTTGAATTTTTATGATGATTTAGTTTGCATATTCGATGTACCAGATTCAATCATTTCAGATAATGCACTTGCATTTATAGGAAATAGAGTTTCTGAATGGGCTATTAAGAAAGGTGTGTACTTGAATACATCATCAAGTTATTACCCACAAGGTAATGGGCAAGCTGAATCCACCAACAAGAACCTGATTCGGATCATAAAGAAGACCCTAGAAGGAAATCAACGTTCTTGGCATGAGAAGTTGAAATCAGAACTTTGGACTGATAGAATAACTCCTAAAAGGTCAACCGAAATGTCTCCTTACACACTGGTTTACGGTAAGGAAGCTAGACTACCTATTTCAGTTGAGTTTCCAACACTTGATTTTATGTATCAATTGGATATGATTGATGAAGAGCCTATGATAGCAAGGTTGGCTTAGCTGAATGAGTTAGAAGAGAAAAGGAGAGATGCATTGTAGAAAATTGAGCTTCATCAAGCTCAAATGAAGAGATCATTTGATAAGAAGGCATCTCTCGAGAATTTCCAGCCGGGAGATATTGTTTTAAAATGGGATGAATTGAAAAGCATACCTGGAAGGCATTCAAAATTTGATGCTATGTGGGCTGGTTTGTATATCATAAAAGCTAGCACACCACACAATGATTTCCATTTGTCTATGCCTAAAGGAGAAGAGTTAGCAATCCCAGTGAATGAGATACACCTCAAGCATTGCTTTTGAGGTTAGTTGGTTTGAATAAGTGCTTGGCACATAGTTAGTTTGCTTCAGTTAGTAGAAATTAGTAATTCTAATCTCACAGTGGTTAAATCAAGGAGGTACACACCATACATGATTGAGAACCTCTTGAGATTCCTGGTCATAAATAATGCATAGCTCAATGATGTAATCACAGTGAGAAGGGAAGTTGTTTCTAGATAGTTTCTTTTGCAATTTTTTTTGAATGTTAGAACGAATAGAAACAACAAGATCAATCACATAATATAAGCATGAACATCATACCCATCACATGAGACATGGATAAATTCTATTGTCTCATGCCATAAGCATCATTCTCACACCTATACTATGCAACTCACATTGTTGTTCAAGCTCATTTTGCATTTATTTTCAGTTTCTTTTGGTTCTGGTTTCTGAGAAACATCTTCATCATATAAATTATGATCATCACATGATACATGGACAAATTACATTGTATCACTTCATAAACATAATTATATACAACAATGATGAAGTACAGATTATTGTTCAGTCATAGTTTGCTTTCTCTAAGTGCTATCAGCACATGTTTCAGTTTTAGTTGTGTGGTAGAAGAAACCAGGGACATCACTGATGTAATTCACCATCATGACATGAAAAATATACCTATTATACAAGACATGGAATCTATTCTGCTATCCCATATCATAAGAATTTCATCCATACAATGACATTGGAGTACAACAATAACATCCTTAGTTTTGTTTTAGTTTTAGTTTTCGGTTTGCAGTGTCTTTTTATTTTGAGAAGGTTCAGTTGTTTTTCCTAAAGTTGAAGACTCTGTGCCCAATGGATATGCAAAAGACAACTGATCTGATATTGTTTAGTAGACAAATACCCCTGAGAGGTCACAAAAAATGTTACCTATTTTCACTATGCAGTTCTAAAAGGTAGGGCTGTTATCAGCCCTTATATTACTGGTGAAAGAAGTTCTTTTGGGGCAATAAGTTGTCTAATCTTTTATGTTCTACATTGCTGTTGCGTCCTAGTTTATCAAAATTTTTTTAGAAAAAGTTTCATTTTTTGCTGTCATAACTATAAAAAAAGAACAAATGTTTTGCAAAATTAAGAGAATTTTTGAATTCATAAAAGGAAAATGCTTTTCTCATTTCAGATAACAGGAAAACAACATTTTAAAGAGTCGACACAAGCAGTGGTTACTTTCAAAACCATTAACTAGAAAGTGTACTTCACAGAGAAACAAAAGATCTTTTTTAATTAAAAGATATTAAAAAATGAAGTGCATTTTATACAGTAACCACACAACCCATGGTCTAGGATTAATACAAACATGCATACTAATTCAGAATAATGTAGAAAAATGGGATAACTGATTTTAATTTTCATAAATGAAAAGAAGTCAACATAAGAGGGATAAGGGTTAGGCCCCCCATTGCCTGGTATGGTTTCTGTAGTTCTAAAGGTTGCTATGTGCTGGAGGTTGTCATACTTCTAGGCTCACATTTGAGATTCGCCTGCAACAAAGAGGAAAGGAGAGAAGGGTCAATTCATATGAACTAAGCAATGAAGAAAGATAACCTCCTATCCTATTATGCCGATCTCTATTCACTTACAAAAATGCAAGACAACAATACTGAAACATATTCAGAGTCAGCAAAAAAAAGAGAAGGTGTTTTATTAATGTTGTTTGCTTCATGTTCAGGTATAGGTATGAAGACCAAGTAGGTTGTTGAAGGGACACACGCACATTACAAGTGTGAAACTTTCCAACTGAAGTTATGAAGGGGCGAAGACTGGAGGACTAGAGGAGGCTATTGAGGGGGCATGCATAAGTTTTGGGCATGGGACCTTTTGGATGAATTGTGAAGCTGTTTGAAGACTTATGTTGTTGAAGGGATGTGTGGTTACACACATAAAACCTTTCGACATTCATCATTTCAGATAAAAAATGATCTATGGAAAAGTTATCAGCCACACAAAGTTCAAATTTAGCAGTTCGGATATGTGAAAAAGAGAATGCAAGTGTTCATGTTATCTTATATTAACACAAGTACTTATTAGGAGCATTTACAAATTTTCATTTTTCTATTACATTCTGGAAAAATCAACAAAAGGGGCAACATTATCAGAAGGTGTAAAGAAAGTTTCAACTATATTTATATGGTGCAGGCATATCTCAATACAATACTATTATAATTTCAAAAGGTACATATGCTTCAAGGAGTTGTGATAGGTCAATTATCATACAAGCAAGAGAAGTCTACTTTCAATTATCATTTCAAAGACTGTTATCATGGTATAGCATGAAAGAGAAGACAATCATGTAGCCCAAATCAAAAAATAGGAATGCATAATTGGAAGTATCATTCTTTTAATATTTAAATATTAGGAGAAGTTATTAGATATACATGAAGCAACAACAATGGAAAATGAGTAACATGAAGCTACAATATATAAGAAATAGTGATTTTCAACAAAAGAGTGCCATGAGACGATAATATGATGAAGTCATATAAATTTGCAACTGATTGCAGTAGAGGTATTTATCCTATTCTTTTGTTATAAAAGATGTTTTGCCAAGCATTGACTATCATAAATAAATCAGATTTGTATTCAAGAATGCATGTTATGTCAAAATAAACCAAGGAAGCAAGGTGCCATTATGAGATGCACATAAATGATATCTATGTAAAGACAAGAATATAAAATATCAAATAAAGCCAGTCTCATCTGATATCAAGCAGGGATAGCAGAAATAAACAAACTAAGGATGCATTCATCACAAAAATAGACTAAGGATACATTTAATGATGGAGCATCCCTTCAATGGAATGATAGTAAAGAGCATCATTGTAGAGTATCACTGTCACATCAATACATAATATACGAAGGCAACAATTTATCATATAACAGAGCAGTGAGAAGCAGAGATTTTCAATTATTCAGATTTCATAGTGATGCCAAGGGTCAATGATAAAAAAAAAACAATGGAATTTCAGTCAGATGCCAAAGGAAGTAAGAGGAACATATAATGACAACAAAAATCAGAATTGTCATGTTTTATCTAATAGGTTGTCTAAATGTGTAAGTATAGATCTATATGATGCAATTCATAATGATTCATGTTGTCATCCATCTCAGCAAGGAATGCTGTGGTGAGTACTAATGCAGCCTTGAATTGCATAGTATAATAAACAAAAATCAATGAATAGTAAGATACAAATGCTGGCATACAAACACCTACAATTTCAGCATGGAGCATTCATTAGCATTTAAACCTCAAATAAATTTAAAGCTTTCAAAGGTGGAAACAAAGTAAAAGAGAAGATTACAATTCCTTAAGGTAGAAGCCTCACTATAGTGGACATCAAATATTCAGTTACAATGAACAAGTAGTATTGTCATCTCACTGGTGATATAAATAATAATCATAGAGGATAAATATATTAAGAGCTACGGGCATTATGCATTAACTTTCTCAACTGTAAGCTACTGTTTATCAATTGGAAATGAAGAAAGAGAAGCATAAAATAGAGGAAAGATTACAATCATCATACATAAAGGAGAAATATAATGCATCTTGCTGTTAAAAAAAAGGGGCTACTGTCATTAAGATTTATTGAATATTGAGAAGCACGATTTAAATGGATTTCCATTCAAAGGTTTTCTTTATTTTTTCTGCTTTCAAAATAAATTCTTGTTCAAAAAAAAGTCACAATCAACAGTGCAGCAGTATATGGTATCTCTTCAGCAGCAAGGAAGATGATAAGAGCATGTACAAGCAGCAACATGACAGTTTTAAAGAGAAAGAAGCCAGTCATGTTTCATGGAGCTGTAGATTGTGTTTCTTTTTCTTTTCTTTTCCCCAATTCAAGATATGGTTATGTCTCATCAATGCTATGGTTTCAATATAAGTATGAAGTTTATTTTTAGTGCCCAGATTTGTAAAAAGAAGACAACCATGGAAAGATGTAACAAATACCAACATAAAGTTGTAGAACTTACAAGAGAGGAAAATAATAGCAACATTAGTTTTCTTCTTTCAATCATATAGCGACAAGCAAACCAAAACTTCCAGATTCAGCAAGGAACAAAAGACATGTTTCTTTTTCATTTTGATAAAGGAAATTTAAAGTGATAGTTCATGAGAGTTTCAATGATGAAGACATCTATCTCATCCATGGTGCATATACAAATATTTTAAAATAACAAAATATTAAGATGCAAAGGGAAAAGAGAGCCGCAGCCTTACCTTTTCTAAAAATTGTGGCCCAGATTTCTTAAACCTCAAATGCCCAGGTTGTCATGGTGTAGATTTATTTTTATTATTCTTTCAAACCCCATTCTTCATGGTGGCACTCAACAGTGTAGCAACAATTTATTCTTTATCTCTAGAGCCTTATGGAGGCGACAGTCATGGAGGAAAGAAGTGGCGTCCATTTATTTTTCTTACCAAAGAAAGCAACAAAGAGCTTCGTATCTGTTATTGAAGTTTTCAAAGGAGCACAAATAGAAGTCTCTAAAGAAAGGAATGGTTCATACCAACTGTATTTAAAGACAAGAATATTTCCAGCGTTTTCAAAACCTCTAGCAAAAGTGGTGGCCAAAGAGTTTCACCATTTTAAATGAAATGATGACCAAGCAGAAGTAACAATAATGGAGAAAATTACAGCTCCAAGCTCTTTCATCCATGGTGAATTTCTTCAACAAAGTAGTAGGCCTCAAGACAACAAACCCCAAACCCTCATCCCTCATGGCGGTGGAGCAGCAGAGAAGCATGAGAAAATAAAATATATGTTGAGTTTAGGGTTCCATCTCTAGCTTATAGCTCGGATTTCAAATTTGCTTAGGTCAAATAAAATGTTTAATGATAGATCTCGGCTATACTCTTTTTACTTCATGTTTATGTTTAAAGTTTAGTTTGTATTTTCTTTTAAACAAAAATAAACTTTATACAATATATGTTATATTATATCTTTAGTTTATATTTAATAGATAAGTCTATTGTCTATTAAATTCAAATGAGAAATATATTATAATATATATGTTATAAAGTTTATCATTTTTTTTTTTTTGTTATAAAGTTTTTTTTTTAAATTCTATTTAATATATTTAGTATTTTGTAAATTTTAATAAAATTTGCTTAATATTAAATATATAAAGTAGTATTTTGTTCATTTTTATTTAATATATTTAATATTAAGTAAATTTATTTACAAGATATTAAATATATTAAATACAATCAAGGGAATATAAATAAACCTTTTGCATAATGTGTTAGTAATTAAATGTATAGTTTTTGAGATTGTCATTTTTAGTCTTGTTTGACTAAATGGGGAAGTTTTTAAATTAATTAACTAAAAATATTAAATAAATATATTTTAGTATATCTAATTTTTAAAACAAATAGCTAAAACTATTTATTTTGGAATTAAATATACTAAAATATAATCAATTAATAAATAAATAAATAAATTTTAAAGCCTTAGGGGAGGTTTTCTTTATTGCATGTTTATATTGTTGATAATAATAATTATTTGTCACAATTATAAAGCAAATATTATTAATTATTCTAGGTTCATTTAGAAGTCTTGTTTAAGGAGTCAAGCCTTGGGTTGAGTTGCTTTCTCTAGGAGTTAACCACCAGTTATCTTTCTATCACATGCTCAATTCTAGGAGAGTGGTTATGTTCTTGCTTAGTTTTGTTGCTTTTAAGGCCTGTTTATAGCATTTTGGGGCTTGTTTGGAGTTGTTTTGGAGCTACCTACCGGTTAGCATTAGTTGGAGAGTCTTTTACAATAGCTGGATCACAGTTTATAACAGTTATGGCCTTGATTTGGTTGGATTTGTCTCCATATCTGACCCCCACAAATTCTGCATGTTTTATGGAGATTTGGAGCAGTTTTTGGGGGAGTTTGAGTTACACTTTGGTTATACATGGTTTGGTGGAGTGTTTGGAGCACTTGGAGTTCAATTTTTGATAGTTTTGCCCCTGATTTTATGGAGTTTCTTCATGCATTTGACCCTTTTAGATTTGATGCCTATATCATTGTATTTTGACCACATTTTTTAGGACCTTCTTTTCTTCACATGTTCTTGCACATTGCAGACTTGTGAATGTATTGTAAGGGCATTTTGTAGCAGAGTTTTGACAACATTGATATATTGATACAGTGGTTCCTTCTCATTGGTTTGAAGTGCAATATTGTAGATTTTCTTTCTTTTAGGTTGTGTTATCCTTCTTTTAAGCTATATCCCTTACTGCATATTCAAGTATTGATACTTGTTATTACAGGTCTTTGCTTGTGAGTCTGAGTTCTTTGCTAAAAATTGGTGAAACCTAGTTTCCCTTTCAAAGCTAAGGATGTTAGATCCTTGCATAGAATCATTGTTGTAGTTTCATGTTTGTCTGAGCATTGAGAGCGATTGGTATTTTTCTGATTCATGTTGATTCATTCGAAGTTACAAACAAATTGTTTGGTGTATCACGTCCTTTAGATTTTTTCTAGGTATTCATATTATCCTCCTACCTCTTTCCCACATAAACATTTAGTTTTAGGTGATATTTCCAAATCCAATAGGAACCGGCCTAGAATCTGGAGATTCGTTCCCTTCTCCACCAATGAGAATGTTTCCATGTTTCAACAGGATAGCTAGATTTCATCATCAAGCTAAAGGCGCAATCCTGATTGACAACACTTATAATAAAAATGACTAAATGAATGATTAGTACTCCTTTACAAATTAACATTTCATAATATCATATACTTATATTATTAGAAGTTACATTTCACCAATAATGTGTGTTTTCTAGTAGAGTTTTTGTGCGAACATTATTCCAGCCACTATTTGCCAATATCTCTCATGCAATGAGCGCTAAGTGTTATATTCATTCTCATGTGAGATTCCTTCTTGTGGACCACTACTCATGAAACATGGGTCAATGAGTAAGACTCAAAAATCACACAGTTATATCATAATTTGACCTCTGGAAAATACCTCATACTTGGCATACACAACTATTTAAATAGACTTAAATTGAAAAATTAAAGATAAAAGACCATTTAAAACTTACAGAGTGTAAATCTAAAATAATTAAAAATATAGTTAAAAAATTAATAATTTATAGCTTGTAATTTAAAACATAGTTAAAAATATTGTAAAGGCCTTAATTCACATTTGGAGGGAATTTTAGCCAATTTGTTTTTAGCGTGAAAAGAGTTGGAGGGAACTTCAATCATTTTCCAAGCCAATATGAACTTTCTCACTCGCTCTGGAAAGCCTATTTTGAAGCCTCCTGTGTGCTTCATTATGACATCTCTCACGACATCCATTCGTCCTCCCTAACTACTCTCCTTACTACACCAGTTGACGTTGAGCACTAATCTCCATGGCTATGAAGATACTCAGGTTTGTTTCTGATTATTTTATGCCTCACTCTCATTTTATTTTGTTCTTATTTGGATTTAGGACCTACACATCTTTCTGGTACATATATAGCTACATTAGCTCTTCCAACGTTTTCTACATTTCAATAGCGAGAAAGGCTACTTCCTAAGACTTGAGGGGATCTAACCTTGCTTAATCCAAGCCTCTATACAATAACTTTGTGATGTCTAATCCATATGGTTTCATAGGATTTTAAATCTACTTTTTTTTTATCCAACTCTTACGCAATTTGATCCATTTTTGTGAAAGTTATCATTGTTTTTGTGGAAGTTTACTGTTTTCTCTATCATTTTTTTTTGCAATTTTGTTGTTGCAGTACATGCTGTGATTTAATGTGAGATCATTTTGACACAAGACATATATGGTTGGAAATATGGCCGAGTCTAGTTTCTAATACATTGGGTTTGGGTATTTTTCATTGAGTTTTGAAGGACATATCGTTGTTTTTCTAAAAGTTTCTTTGAAACCCTCTATAACAAGGGTTTGGACAAAAAAGTTTTCATATCTCTTAAATCCATCATTGAAAAATTACTCAAATGGGGGAAATAAAATTTCTTATTGATTGTGACAACCTATCCATAAGGAAATACACTGGTGCTTGGCTAGCATTGATTTAAAGGCAAAGAAGTTCCAATATCTGGACTCACTTAAAGGAATTGATGCATGTGCGTTGGACGTAATATTGTAGATGAGGAAAAGGATAAATTAGACAAGGATCTAAATGTAAGCGATTGAGAGAAAGAATTTGTGGAAGATCTTCCAAGGCAGGAAAATGGGTGGGATTGTGGTGTTTTTATGATAAAATAGACTAATTTTCATAGTCAGGATTTACCCCTTAGTTTTTCTCAGGAAAACATGCCCTACTTTCATAAGAGGGCTACAAAGGAGATCTTGGGACCTAGGGTAGAATAAATAATCTATTTCTGAAGATTGATTTATTGAAGTTGTTTTGCTACTAAGAGGTTATATATTCCTATAGCTACTTGGTAGTATGGTATTAATTTCCTTGTAGGTTGACCATATTTATGACATCAATTTAGCACCATATTTTGGGAGACTCAAGATATACATCATAATCAGAATTTCAACATTGCATTTCTCAACACATGCAACACATATCAATCTAAATTTAATGCCTACAATATTACTATTGTCTTCTAAATGGCATAGGGAAATTTAGTGCAGAGCTCAGTCATGTTATTTCTAGGATAACATAGTGCCAATAGTAAAGTTTCCAATATAGAAATTTATTTTATGTAATCAAGGCTCCATTTCTTGTAACAATTATTGTGGATTTGGTTTCTTTACGCTTGTAGCAGGATGTCTGTTTGCTTTTTTGTCTTGTCAACAAATTATTGGACAGTTTGTTAGTTTTATGGTCAGAGGGAGGCACATATAGAGGTATTGTCACCTTGATTCCTAATTTGATTAAGCTATAGACATGAATAGTTATGTATATATGAGGAGCAGGTCATGCATGGAGGAATGAAATATTTTATATTTGCGAGAGAATGCACCTAAAGAAACACCTTAAAAATCACTGTAAGTTGATAATGCAACTTAAATGAGGGATTACATACTATATGAAACAAAATTATTGACTAGCTTCATAATGTTAAGTATAAGCATCATCATAATGTATTATGGGAAAACCATTTGATTTATAAGCTACACAACTACATGCTTCTGCTTCTCTTGTAGGAACATGATTTGAGATTCAATTGTGTAGGGATCTTGAATAGCAATGAAGAAAGATTTTGACTTAAATTTTTTTTTAATTGTTGAGAGTGCTCTAAAATGAAATGGTGGTTTTGGAGTGAGTTACCAAGTTTGGAAGGAAAGATTTGTTGCCCTAGGTCTGCAAGTATCAAGAAAATGTCTTATTTTCCTTGACTGTGACTGCAAACTTCAATTTTGGGACAAAATTTGAGAGGTTTAGGTGGAAAGGTTTGCTTGGAGAGGAATTTCAACTGATGGTGGTCTTGGTTATGCAAAAGAGTGAATATTTGAAGGAGGTCCTTTGTAAAAGAGGCCTAATTGAAGGTCTAAAGTGGTGTGCAGTCCATTGTTGGTGCTATTGTCCCAAAAGACCCCACATCCATATTGATATTTGTTTCATTTATTTTCAAAAGATACCTGCAAATGCATCTAGTTTATTCACATGGTTTAGGTATAAGGATTTTTGGTCAAGATGCCACAAAATAGGCTACTAGGCTTGTAGGCTTGACAATGCAAGTAATGATGAATGGGGTGCTGAGTCTTTGTAGATAGTGAACTTGTGTTTTAGGGAGTATTTTCATGTTGAGAGCATCCTAAAATAAAAAGTTACCAAGCACTAATGTTTTTTTGTGTCTTGTTTCCCTCCTTGGCTACAAGTGAAGTGACCATCTAGTGAACCAATCATGGTTTTTTGTAACCTCATCCATGCCCACTCTATCTGATCAGTCCTTGGTGATTTTCTAATTAGTGTGGTTTTCCTAGAGCCTCTGCATCAACAATACACATTAACTGCTTATGTATTTGGAATGGATTTATAGATTATACCCGAGGGCCAATAGAAATACACATTAAATATTTGGCAAGTTATTATATCTTTGGAGGGAATATATTGCATGAGATGCAACCAAATTTGAAATTAATGGATGTAGTGGTTGACAGTCTGTTGTTGCTAGAGAAACTATAGTAATGATTTTGGTATAAGCACACTGGTATTTACATAAAATAATTTAAACAATCAAATACACTTCAAAGTTGGATATCAAATAATTTTGAATTATATATTAAATGGGGACACTTGATAATCATTTATGGACTCAGGATGTGGATAGTTGAAGTCATAGCATGTATAGTTGAAGTCTGGAAGTTGGGAAGATTTATAGCATGAGGAGTGAGAGATGAGTAAACTAAAAATGAGAAATAAGCAAATCGAAAGAAGGTTAATCCACATATTTAGACAATTCCAAAAGAAAAACCATTGGTGAAGATAAAAACATGTAAGAACTCCTCTATTATTATTGTAATTTTTGTTCTTATAGGCTAAGAAGAAGATCGTTAATAATAGTATTATTGTAATATTAAGAATGTTATAATAATACTAATGATATCCATAAATTATATTCATGCTATGTGGCATTCTCAACTTAATTCCTATTTTAATGTATATATTTATGCTTTTAATATGATTTTAGTGTGAATGTACCCAAACCAAACCCAACCCCATTTTTTTTTGCTCTGGCATACTTGAACGCAAACCAGTAATATAAAAAATTTCCTTTAAAATTTTTTTAAAGTGCGTTTACAAAGTGTAAAGAAACCTCTGTTAGCGCTTTTTCTTGCAATACTTACCTAATGATGACAATATACCTTGTATACTCAGATGCAACCTCTTTTAGGCAAGAGAAAGGCTAATTTATAAGGATTGGATAATATCCGTCTTTCCACAGACTCAGGCAAGTTTTACCTTTTAAAGATTATTGATATTTTAGCCTATGTGTTTGGTGGATTATTTCATTCACTGATTATGTACGTGAAACCTCACTGTAACAAATTATAAAACACTTTAGAGATTACAATGATTAGTTTGAAACAGAGTATTACAAGCCAGGCTATGGTTTTAAGAACATAAACCAATGAGACAAGGATTTGCATCCTTCTTCCTTTTGTTTTTAGGAGGGATAACCTAATGATTCACTCTCTAAAGAATCAACAAAGTGGACACTGTCCTGCTGACATAAGTCCTTGATGAGTTCAGCTCATATATTTTGTGACAAGTGTGTTTGGAATAATTTTGAATGTTTTGAAAACTTAAATGATGACAGATTACCAGACTCAGACCTAGATCAGTGCCTATCCTTTGGGTTATAGAGTCAAAAGCTTGAAGTCTCACATAAACAAAACACTGTAAGCTTCCTTACAACCTACATGCAATTAGGATAAGTTGCCTTAAAAATTATCTGATTACCTCTAAAATACTATATCAAATCCTTAAATACTGATATGCTTCCTGAAACTACTCACAAAACTTAGTTCTTTACATGAAAGAAACTTGCAAGTAATTAGATAGTCACCTTGTAACCAAAATGCTTCAGAATGCCTTACAATCTTAAGCATAAAAAAACATACATAGGAAATAAAGAGACAACAATAAAGAAGAGTAAAATTGCACCGTATTTTATTGATGTAATCCTTTTTTCATACATAAAAAAGCTTTGAAGCTTGAAAGAACACAGGCACAGATTTAGAAAGACTGATCCTTTTTCATGTTTTTATCCTCCTCCTTTTTTTAAAATACAACTCTCTTCTATATATATATAGGTCTTTAACCATCTTGGAATCCTTTTCAAAAGGATGCTACAAGCTTCGGATGGTCTTAGAAAACCTAACCCTAAAACTACAGAAGAGATAAAAAGAAAGAAAGAGAAGAAGCGGTGGAATGACCAAGTCAAAAAGATGGAAACGGATATTCTTTGTTCTTCTCCCGATCTAGCGACTTGAATCTGATAGTATACATAGTAGATGGAAGAAGTTATGTCGAGTCTGGATGACCGTGCTTTTAGATTCACCTACATTCTCCTTTTGCAATAACTATCCTCTTTATCTTCAATAGTGAGGCGCCAAGTAGTCACCCTTACTCATCGTCCAAGACTTCTTCTTCAACTGCTGGCTTCTTTCTCTTAGGTGTAGTCATCAACTCCCATGCTTTCACTTCATCATTTGATGGCCACTTGAAGTCCTGACTACTCTGTATTTGGAATTTTTGCCTGTCCCATCTTGCATCAGTGATATTCTTGACATCTACTAGAAACTTGTTGATGTTAGTTTCTTCCTTGAAAGCTTTGTCCAATATCTTATTGAACCCTTCCACATCCACATCTGTTCCTGAAACAAATGCCTCATCACTAGGCATTTTGCTGTCAAACTCACCCCTCCAGGCATCTAAGTCCTTTACCTGATCATCATCTCCCCTTAAGGAAGGTATAAATCTGTTAAAATCACCAGAAAAGAGGCTTAACTTTACCTCAATTTGGTTCAATTTGCCCTTAAAAAATGAGAGAGCAATGTTAACTCTTTTGATCACATCTTCAACTTTTGTGACTATTTCTGACAAATCTGATCTCAGGGCTTGCAAAGATGCTAGCTTCTCAAATAATTGCACCCTAGTAGACCACTTAGTAAAATAGGGGTTTAGGATAGCCAAATACCCCATCACCTCTATATGCAAAGTTGGCAATTTTTTGTAGGTATTGAGTACAACATTAGTTTTATATTTTAGGATTTCAATTCTATGTTGTAACACACCCTTCAATGCTCTTAAAGAAATTGCATTTCCTTTCTCTTCCTCAGCTTTTTCCTCAACCACCTCTTCAGACTTTTCTTTGTCTTCAATTTGCAGGGGCTGTGGTTACATAGGTACATACATCACCTCAGGTTTCTCTTCCAATTCTTTCATCAGTTTCTTTATCATCTGATCCCGTTGGTATAGTTGCATTCGACATAATTCTCTATCTTTCTCCAATGCACTGGTCTCTTCTACCAATGTGCTACACTTATCAGACAATTATTTAGTTTTGTCTTCATTCAAGTGAGCCCAGTGTGTCATGATTTGGGATATCTCCAAATCCCCTATATTTTGCATTGTCCACACCATTTGACTGCTCACCATATTCTCCTGAATATTCATCACTTGGGGCTTTTGATCCTTTGGGCACAGGCTCAACATTGCAAAGGCCTGAGACTTTGGGCTATACCCAAATCCTTTTATTACATCACCCGTTTGAACTTCACTAGCCATCTTGAGGTCTGGCTATTTCCTTATTTGGTCAATTATGAAGGCGGATGCTAAAACCCAGCCCTCAGCCAATAGTATTCCACTTCCTAGTACTAATTTCCTGGCATCTTCCGGTGAGATATTCTCATTTTTAGGATCATAAGTTTGCAAAGCCACCAATGCCTCATTAGTTATGGTCTCCTTACCATCAACTGTCAGTTGAGCTCTTATTTTTTCTTTCTTATACCATCTCAGGAAGTCTTTGAACTCCTCAGTTTTCACAAAGTTATCATCATTCAAAATTTTTTGTTGATGAATCAATATTTCATCAATACATGCCTTAAGAGGCAATTCAACCTCATCATATAAATCAGGCTATTTTTTCTTGCCTTCCCTAATTGCTTTCCTTAGGTTATGATCATATAACCTATTGCCAGATACTAAGGCCTTAGCCTTATCTTTCTTCTTATTTTTTCCTTCAGTTGAAGGCTGACCTATCTCTAATTTCTGCCTCTTTACATTAGGTTCTTCTATATCATCTGGTTGGGTGACCATTGTCAAATCCACAATGTGGCCCTCTGCTCCTTGCAACTGTGGCATTTCAGCAATATCTTGCTGTGGTGGAGCATACCTAGTAGGACGTGCATAATCACTGTCACTACTACTATTATATTTAGACTCTGAATGAACAGGTGTCTGAGCACCTTTTTTGTCAAGAATAGTATCAAGTTGTTCTATGAGCACATAATAGTTGTCTATCATGGATTTAATCCTATCAAAATATGGGAGATCAGGGTAAAAACCCCCAAAAGCCATCCCATTTCTCTTTATTTGCCTCTCAAGATTTAACAGCTCTTGAATCCTTAGTCTTCTCGTCTGAATATCATCTTCATCCAAGATGTTCCTTGTTGCATCCTCGTCTATGCATTCACAGTGGACATTAGTATTGGGGATTATAGGAGTATACAATCTTCTTACCCCTACCATAAAGCCTTCTAGGTCAATATATCTAAAGGGGCTACCCCCATTCTGTATCCTTCCAACCGTTGACCCACTGCATCAATAACACCTTTGCCAATTGTGAAGTTAAAAATTCTAAATTGCCTAGGGGTCAAAGTCCCCTTCTTATGTGGCACAAAATGCTCATTGTCTGTCAACAATAGCTGCCATATAAACTCCATTGAAGCCACTCTTGCTGGTACATGATATGGTAATAGGTGAGGTGGGTGAATACACCCATATACCCTGATGATTGTGTAATTCTCTTCCAAGAAGAAATCACCCCAATTATGCTTTCCACCCCACATATCTGTGTATTCACATGGCCTAAGTAGTTGTATAACTTTTAGTGGGATTCTTTTTATACTGATCTCCAAACTTTGTACTATTGGATACACGACCCAATTCTGAAAAGCACAATAATCACAGTCCCTAGAAGTGTAATTCCAAACCCTCACCCAAAATTGGATAGGATTTGGTCTTGCTTGGTAGAAGCTCTGAGGGGCCAAATTGTCAACATCCATGATTACAAAATTGAAATGCAACAAGAGATGCATTAGAATGGAGTAGTGTAAGAACTTGGGCTCCTTCTCCTTTGGGTCTTTCATCTTCTTCTATGTTGCAATGAAACCCTCATGCATTTCATCAATGATATGCCGAATATAATCATAACTAGTATTGGAGTGGACCTCTTGTAGGTCTAACACCATCATCAAAATGCCTGCACTAATCTTCTCTGCAACACCATCTATCTCTAACACTCTACATAGGGCATAGGCAGCATACTTGATGTAGAAGTGTAAATCATTGTAATACTATGGGCTGGTCCCAGACATAGGATCTAAATACTTTCTCACTTCTTTTAGCATATGTTTCAGCAACTGACCTCTAGCAATACTAGGCTTCAAAGTATATCTCTGTTGCTGCTTTGTCATGTCAATTCTGGTAGACATGGTGCTATATAAGCTGAAGGCTTGCATGAACGAATTTCTGTTTAATATTAATAGGGCAGTGCCATCATTCCTTTTGATCATCTTGGACAAAACATCATAATGACTGGCCAGGTCTAAGAACAAGTCTACATCTATGAAGACATCACGAACAATTAGTTTGGCTAAACCACAGGTCCAAGGGTTTGACACTGGAATAGCCTTATTAGAATTCTTATAAAAATAATTGAAAAGAGAAAAACCTGTTGTTCCTAGAGTAACAACATCTCGAACATCTCGATAATCATCAATAAGCACATTTGCATTTTCTCTTTTGTTCTGAGTTGAACCAGGAAGCAGCCTGAGGAATTCATCTAAAAAATTTACTTTTCCCTTGGCCTCGTCTTCCACCTTCTCACTTTCACCGCTGGTCGAGGCTACACTGACTGCTCTGCTCATGTTTACAGTGCTTGAATCTCCTTTTCTCTATCAATATTGAAACAAATCTAACACTGAGATTCATAGACTGCCTTGTGCACAATTCTCTGGAAACAATGAACTTTTAAACCACAAAAAACCCCGCAATTCTCTAAATTTTTACTCTGTCAGACAACTCAACTCTTCACGTTTTGGAATTCTAAAAGCAAGGTGAATGCAAATGAACATACCATCAACTCCTTATAGTAACCATTCAAAGTACACAACTCATGATTTTTAGAACATCAATTCTGTCTTTAATTCCACATACTGCGAACATGATTGAAAACCTAGCTGTAGTTTCCTGAGCGTGACAGGAAAATCAAATTCATAAAACTGAATCCTCGGCAAAACCTTATAAAATTCAAATGAGCTGACATGTCATCGTAGGATTGGCCCACTGTCATACATCTCAGCTACCCTTTTCTGCATAGTAATCAAAATCTCAGCCTCTGATTGGTTGATGAATGATTCATATTGACATACTTAATACTGCTGCCTTTTCAAAAAATTTGGTATTAAGCGACCACGCGACTGCATATAATTTCTCTATCACTAATCCCAATCCTTAACCCATGATTTCTCTGGAGACATGGCAACCACACAACTTTCCTTACCTTTGCTAACCACAGTCATCATTTGGCGATCACGTGACAATGAGGAAATCAAAGTCGCCAATGGTTATCACTAACCCACGTTCTTTTATGAGACTACGCGATAAACTGTCACTGTTAACTTTTACAGTTATCTCTTAGTCACCAAATGCCATCTTTCCTTTGCTAGACTACGTGACTGCCCTTAGTCGCCCGATCGTGAAATGCAAATACTGAGTGCCAAAACTTCCTGAGACATCGCGACAAGGCATCCTGCCCTTTAATTTATCTGATGACCTCGCGACATACCCTTAGCCGCTGGGTCGCGAGGACTTTTCTCCTTAGGATCTTTTATTCTTAGACTTGGCGACTATCATGGGATCTTTTAATGACTTTATCTGATGGCTGTTGCTTAATCGCCAAGTAATTACTCATACCCTTAAAATCTTCTGAGACTTTGCGACCAACAGAAACTCCTAGTTAGTCTCGTAGTCGCTGAATAAAATTTTACCTTTAAGCGATCACTTTGAAGTCCATTTACCTCCTGACACATGTCTTATCTTGATTGAAAGCTGAGTTATCTGTCGACAACCCGACTGTGCTCTATCTGAAACCGCTAAAGGTTAGTTGCATAGTCTCGGAGGTTTTAACGTAACTGGCATCTTTTATGGAGACTGTGTGACTAAAGCCTTCATATCACACATAACCTCAGACTCATTTAGCGATTGTGCGACATAAAGAAATTACAATGTCTCATAATAAACCCTTGACTGCTGAAAACTTCTTGCAACCTCCCGACCTGTCTGTAGGCCCCTTGATATATTGCTGTTCTGTTTAATGATTCTGCGACTATGCGATACAAAGTAAATCACAAAGTCTGGGAAAGAAAAAAGAATATTCTGATGTTGCATGAGACAACGTGACAAAGGCTAATCGCTAAGTCTAGGATAAAAAGGAATATGCCATTTTAAGTTATGCGACTAGGCGATTAGAATACAACTCATGACTTAAGTGAGGTAAAAAGGTAACTGAGAAACATAAACGAATAGGACCCAAGGGTTTCTTTTCAAAATTGAACATTGAATAAGAGCTAGGGTTTCAAGCCTTTTGAATATTCTCATAGGTTTAGACTTGAAAACATGAAAATTTGGAGAGGGAAAACCACAAAGCTGAGGGAAAGAAGCCAAAACTTGGAATACAACCAACAGTGACTCTGATGAGGATTGGCTAAAAATGGTTTATGACAAAGAACCAAAGAATCTCTGGTTGCAGACCACCACAAAAACAGAGCAGAACACCAAAAAAAAGAGGGAAATATTTATAGAATTTACAAACAGGGAAAAGAATAAACATATGATACATATTTACTTGTGCACTGCAATGATTTTCATCTAAAAAATGGTTTCAAAAATTGCCCATGCACAGGCAACTCAAAACCTTCTCCCTCCATATCTTTCAATAGATATGAGTCTATGCCAAAATGTTCTGAGATTATATAAGGCCCTAGCCATAAAGACTCAAATTTCTTATGCTTACCTTTGTCTTCTGCCCTTACATTCCATTGGAGAACTAAGTCACCAGCATGAAACTTTCTATTAGTAGCCCTTTTGTCAAACAAATACTTCATTTTCTGCTGCAACCTTATGTTCTCCCTCTGACTATCTCTCCTAGTTTCATCTAATTCTATCAACTGTATCATTCTGTCTTGCATTGGGTCAGAGACATCTAAATGTTTCGCTTGTATGAACTGGTAAATAGGTAATAAATTATTCGTTGGAAACCTTGCTTGTAAAACATATAGAAATTCGAAAGGGGACTTACCAGTTGCCTTCTTGATTGTTATCCTATCAGCCCAAATAGCTAATCTCAACTTTGTATGCCATGTTTTCTTATTTTGTTCCAAAGTCCTCTTTAGTATCTTCAATATGCTTTTATTGCTAGAATCAGCTTTTCCATTAGCCTGTGGGTGATATGGGGATGAGTATGATATTGTAATCCCATACCTTTCACAGAAGCTCATCATTTATTCTGATCTGAAACTCATAGCATTATCCATCACTAATTTACTAGGCACACCAAACCTGGTTAAAATGTTATCTATGAGAAACTCAGTAACCACTTTGCTTGTCGCTTTCCTGGTAGGGATAGCCTCAATCCATTTAGTAAAGTAATCGGTGGCCACTAATATCCAGCTATGTCCTGCACTAGATTTCTCTTGAAATTCTCCAATAAAATCAATCCCCCACATAGCAAAAGGAGCCTCAGTGCTCACTGGATTTAGCAACAGAGTACCTGCAAATTTTAATTTGTTGGAAAACCTCTAACATGGTTTACATTTCCTGACATGAATATATGTGTCCTTGAACAAGGTAGGCCAATAATATCCTGACCTCAAAATCTTATGGGCGATGGTTTTAGCAGAAAAGTGACCTCCACATTCCCCTTCATCCATCTCAGTCAAAACCCTCTCAGCTTGGTACTTGTCAAGGCACAAAAATCGTGTGCCATTTTTATCTTTCCAAAACAAATCTCCTTGGATCAGAATATACCTTTGAGTTTGTAACTTCAAACTCCTCTTTTGATTTTTAGATAAATGATCAGGGAACCTAGCACTTTTGAGAAAGAAAACAATATCAACATAATATGGTTGCCTTTCTATACTAGTAATAGCTTGGTCACGTGTTTCTGTCTGGTTCAATTGTACTAAATCTAGATTCTCTTCTGTCATAAGTTTTGCCAGGCCTTGTCCTCTTATTAGTTTGGTGATATTGATTTCAAGATTGAACTCCTGGATTCTTGTAATCCATTTACATCTCTTACCAGTAACCTCTGACTGTGTAAGGATATCTTTTACCGTTGAATGAGGAACATAGGCCTGCACCTTAGCACAAACCAAATAAGGTCTAAAAGATTTTACAACCTTTACCAATGCGTAAGCTTGCTTTTCCATTATTTCATAGTTAAGCTCTGCAGCCTGCAAAGATCTACTATAAAAGGCTATGGGATGTTCAAATCCCTGTTCATCCTTTTGAAGCAATATGGCAGCAATAGTATGGAATGAGGCAAATGAAAACAAAGAGAAAGGCTTAGTGTAATCTGGAGATTTTAAAACTGGAGCCTCTTGTACTGCCTCTTTAATTATTTCAAATGCTTGCTGAGCTTCCTCATTCCAAACAAACTTAGCATCTTTCTTTAGCAATTTTACAATAGGCTTAACAATTTCTACAAAATTTACTATGAACCTTCTAACAAAATTTATCTTCCCTAAGAAGGACTGAACACTTTTTAAATTTTTTGGAGCAATTACCCTTTGAATTGCTTCCACCCTCTCAGGGTCTATCCTTACCCCTTCCCTGGACACTATATGTCCTACCAACTTCCCCTCTTTGACTGCAAAGTGACACTTCTTAGGGTTCAATGAAACACCATATTCCAATGCTTTATTAAAAATCTTACCTAGATGGTCACAATGATCAATAGCCTTCTTGGAATATGCAGTCAAGTCATCTTGATAAATGACCATAAATAGATCTATAAACTCCTTAAAAGCAACATCCATGGCCCTTTGAAAAGTTGCTCCTGCATTTATTAATCCAAAAGGCATTCTGATATACACATATGTCCCCCAAGGAGTAGTAAATGTAGTTTTATACTACTCTGTTTGTTTAACTAAAACCTGGTTGTAACCTGAAAAACCATCCATCATGGACAACAATTCACAACCAGTCACCTTATGCAACATTGCTTCCATATTTGGCAGTGAATAATTATCTTTTAATGAAGCAATATTGAGGTTCCTGAAATCAACACATAGTCTGAGTCACCATTTTTCTTCCTAACTGGCACTAGATTCGATACCATGTTGAATGTCTAATAGGCTAGATTATCCCTGCATTCTTGAGCTTCATCAACTCTTGCTGCATCTTGGGAGCCAACAAGGGGTTAATAGGTCTTTGCTTCTGCCTGAATGGCTTGACATCTGACTTCAAAAGAATTTCATGCTGAAAAAGGTCTTCTCTATATGCTTTCAAGTCATCATATGACCAAGCAAAGACATGTTTGTATTTTCTCAATAGCTTAATCAAATTTATTCTTACATGAGAATCCAAACCTTTTCCAATATAAACTGTTTGAGGATTATTTTTAGATCCTAAGTTTATTTCTTCTAGATCCTCAACATTAACATTGCTTAACTTGGATGTATCATTTTGCTGAGTTATAAACAATGCCTTAAGTTCAACCAAACTCCTAGGAATCTGATTAGAACTTAATTGGACAACTTCATTTCCAAAGATATAATCCTTTCCATCATCATGTTCCAGTAAGGAACCACAATCAATACTTTGGTTCTCATAGTGATCTAAACATTGCATGAACCTTAAAATATCTTGATAATCCTGGAACACCTGCCGGTTGTATATGTTGTTCGGAACAACTGGTCTTGTTTTTACTTCAAGTATTGATACTCCATGTAAGGTCAAATCATCATTTTTCATAGCCACATTCGCTAGAAAAGCAGCCAAAATATTTTTTGACCTCTCTATCCAATTTGCATTAAAAGCATCAAACATCTCAATTTGATCCCATATAGCATGTTTGTACATTTTCAATCTATCATTCTTCACAACATATTTAGATCTAACTTGTTCTACCACCAGCTCAGAGTCACCATAAACCCTTAAACATTTTATACCATGTTTGGTAGCAATCTCAAGTCCTAAGAATAAAGCCTCATACTCTGCAGTATTATTTGT